>JANJXV010001432.1:65000-105000 GCA_024803745.1 Megascapheus bottae
AGTGTTAGTGTTAGGGTTAGGGTTCGCGTTAGGGTAAGGGTTAGAGTTAGGGTTAGGGTTAGGGGTTAGGGTCAGGTTTACTGTTAGGGTTAGTTAAGGGTTAGAATTAGGGGTTAGGGTTAGTGTTAGGGGTAGGTTAAGGGTTAGATTTAGGGTTATGGTTAGGGTTAGGATAAGGTTTAGGGTTAGGGTTAGGGTTAGGGTAAGAGTAAGTGTTAGTGTTAGGGTTAGGGTTAGGGTTAGGGTAAGGGTTAGGGTTAGGGTTAGGGTTAGGATTAGGGTTTGGGTTTAGGTTAGGTTTAGGGTTAGGGTAAGTGTAAGGGTTAGGTTTAGGGTTAGGATTATGGTTAGGGTAAGGGTAAGGGTTAGGTTTAGGTTAGTGTTAGGGTTAGATTTAGGTTTAGGGTAAGGGTAAGGTTTTGGGTTAGGTTTAGGGTTAGGGTAAGGCTTAGGGTGAGGGTTAGGGTTAGGGTAAGTGTAAGTGTTAGGGTTAGGGTTAGCATTAGGATAAGTGTAAGAGTTAGGGTTAGGGTTAGTGTAAGGGTTAGGGTTAGGGTTAGGGTTAGGTTAAGAGTTGGGTGTAAGGTTAGGGTTAGGGTAAGGGTTAGGGTTAGCGTTAGGGTTAGGTTTAGGGATAGGTTTAGGGTTAGGTTAGGGTTAGGTTTTGGGTTAGGGTAAGCGTTTGTGTTAGGGTTAGGGTTAGGGTTAGGGTTAGGGTTAGGGGTTAGGGGTTAGGGTTAGGATTAGGGTAAGGGTTAGGTTTAGGTTAGGGAAAGGAGAAGGGTTAGGGTTAAGGTTAGGTTTAGGGTTAGAGTTAGGGTTAAGATTAGGGTTACGGTTAGGATAAGGGTAAGGGTTAGTGTTAGGTTTAGGGTTAGGGTTAGGGTAAGGGTGAGTGTTAGGGTTAGGGTTAGGGTTAAGGTTAGGGTTAGGGTTAGGTTTAGGGTTATTGTTAGGGTTAGGTTAAGGGTAAGGGTTAGGTTTAGGATTAGGGTAGGGTTTAGGGTTAGGGTTAGGGTATGAGTATGTGTTTGGGTTAGGGTTAGGGTTAGGGGTTGGTGGATAGGGGTTAGGGTTAGGGTTAGAGTTAGGGAGAGGGTAAGGGTTAGTGTTAAGGTTAGGTAAAGGATAAGGGTTAGGGTTAAGGTAAGGTTTAGGGATAGTGATAGGTTTAAGATTAGGGTTACGGTTAGGATAAGGGTAAGGGTTAGGGTTAGGTTTAGGGTTAGGGTTAGGGTTAGGGTAAAGGTAATGGTTAGGTTTAGGGTTAGGGTTGGGGTTAGGGTAAGGGTTAGGGTTAGGGTTAGGGTTAGGTTTAGAGTTAGAGTTAGGGATAGGGTAAGGGTAAGTGTTATGTTTAGGGTTAGAGTTAGGGTTAGGGTAAGGGTCAGGGTTAGGGTTAGGGTTAGGGCTAGGGTAAGGGTTAGGGTTATTGTAAGGGTTAGGGATAGGGTTAGGCTTAGGGTAAGGGCAAGTGTTAGGGTTAAGGATAGGGATAGGGTTAGGTTTAGGGTTAGGTTAAGGGTGAGGGTAAGCGATAGGTTAAGGTTTGGGTTAGGGTTACGGTTAGGGTTAGGGTTAGGGTTAAGTTTAGGGTTAGGGTTAGTTTTAGGGTTAGGGTTAGGGGTAGGGTAAGGGTAAGGTTAGGGTTAGGATTAGGTTTAGTGTTTGGGTTAAGGTTAGGGTAAGAGTAAGGTTTAGGGTTAGGGTTAGGGTAAGGGATAGGGTTAGGGTTAGGGTTAGGTTTAGTTTTGGGGTAAAGGTTAGGGTTAGGGTAAGGGTTAAGGTTAGCGTTAGGGTTAGGTTAGGGTTAGGGTTAGGGTTAAGGTTAGGTTTAGGGTTAGGTTTAGGGTTAAGTTTAGGGTTAGGGTAAGGGTAAGGGTTAGGTTTAGGGCTAGGGTTAGTTTTAGGGTTAGGGTTAGGTTTAGTGTAAGGGTAAGGGTTAGATTTATGGTTAGGGTTAGGTTTAGGTTTAGGGATAGGGTTAGGGTTAGGGTAAGGGTAAGGGTAAGTGTTAGGGTTAGGATTAGCCTAGGGTTAGGGTTAAGTTTAGGGTAAGTGTTAGGATTAGGTTAGGGTTAGGGTTTGGGTAACGGTAAGGGTTAGGGTTAGGGTTAAGTTTAGGGTTAGGGTTAGTTTTAGGGTTAGGGTTAGGGGTAGGGTAAGGGTAAGGTTAGGGTTAGGATTAGGTTTAGTGTTTGGGTTAAGGTTAGGGTAAGAGTAAGGTTTAGGGTTAGGGTTAGGGTAAGGGATAGGGTTAGGGTTAGGGTTAGGTTTAGTTTTGGGGTAAAGGTTAGGGTTAGGGTAAGGGTTAAGGTTAGCGTTAGGGTTAGGTTAGGGTTAGGGTTAGGGTTAAGGTTAGGTTTAGGGTTAGGTTTAGGGTTAAGTTTAGGGTTAGGGTAAGGGTAAGGGTTAGGTTTAGGGCTAGGGTTAGTTTTAGGGTTAGGGTTAGGGTTAGTGTAAGGGTAAGGGTTAGATTTATGGTTAGGGTTAGGTTTAGGTTTAGGGATAGGGTTAGGGTTAGGGTAAGGGTAAGGGTAAGTGTTAGGGTTAGGATTAGCCTAGGGTTAGGGTTAAGTTTAGGGTAAGTGTTAGGATTAGGTTAGGGTTAGGGTTTGGGTAACGGTAAGGGTTAGGGTTATGGTTAGGTTTAGGGTTAGGGTTAGGGTAAGGTTAAGGTTTAGGTTTAGGGTTAGGGTTAAGGTTAGGGTTAGGGTTAGTGTAAGGGTAAGGGTTAGGCTTAAGTTTAAGTTTAGGGTTAGGTTTAGGGTTAGGTTACTGTTAGGGTTAGGGTAACGATAAGGTTTAGGGTAAAGGTTAGGGTTAGGGTTATTGTTAGGGTTCGGGTTAGGGTTAGGGTAAGGGTAAGGGTTAGGTTTAGGGTTAGGGTTAGGGTAAGGGCTAGGGTTAGGGTTAGGGTTAGGTTTAGGGTTAGGGTTTGGGTAAGGGTAAGGGTTAGGTTTAGGGTTAGGGTTAGGGAAAGGGTAAGGGTTAGGGTTAGGGTTAGGGTTAGAGTAAGATTAGGATTCGTGTTAGGGTAAGGTTTAGGGTTAGGGTTATGGTTAGCATTAAGGTTCGGGTTAGGATTAGGGTAAGGGTAAGGGTTAGGGTTAGGGTTAGGGTTAGGGTTACGGTAAGGGTATGTGTTAGGGTTAGCGTTAGGGTTAGGGGTTAGAGTTAGGGTTAGGGTTAGGCTTAGGCTTAGGGTAAGGGTAAGGGTTAGGGTTAGGTTTAGGGTTAGGATTAATGTTAGATTTAGGGTTAGGTTTAGGCTAAGGGTTAGGGTTAGGGTTAGGGTTAAGTTTAGGGTTAGGTTAGGGTTAGGGGTCGGTTTAGGGTTAAGGTTAGGTTAAGGGTAAGGGTTAGGCTTAGGGTTCTAGTTAGGGTTAAGTTTAGGGTTAGGGTAAGGGTTAGGGTTAGGGTAAGGGTGAGTTTTAGGGTTAGGTTAAGTGTTACGGTTAGGATTAGGGTTAGGGTTAGAGTTAGGTTTAGGTTTAGGGTAAGGGTAAGGGTTAGGGTTAGACTTAGGGTTAGGGTTAGGTTAAGGGTTAGGGTTAGGTTAAGGGTTAAGGTTAGGGTTAGGTTTAGGGTTGGGGTTAAGGTTAGGGTGAGGGTTAGGGTAAGGGTAAGTGTTACGGTTAGAGTTAGGGTTAAGGTAAGTGTTACGGTTAGGGTTAGGGTTTCGGTTAGGGTTAGGGTAAGGTAAGGGTTAGGTTTAGGGTTAGTGTTAGGGTTAATGTAAGGGTAAGGGTTAGGTTTAGGGTTAGGGTTCGTTTAGTGTTAGGGTAAGGGTTAGTGTTAGGGTTTGGGGTTAAGGTTAGGTTTAGGGTTAATTAAAGGGTAAGGGTTAGGGTTAGGTTTAGGGTCAGGGTTGGGGTTAGGTTTAGGGTAAGGGTTAGGTTTTGGGTGAGGGTTAGGGTTACGGTTAGGGTAAGGGTAAGGTTTAGGTTTAGGGTTAGGGTTAGGGTTAGGTAAAGGGTTAGGGTAAGGGTAAGGGTTAGGGTTAGGATTTGGGTTAGGTTAAGGGTTAGGTTTAGGGTTAGGGTAAGGCTTAGGTTTAGGGTTAGGGTTAGGGTAGGGGTTAGGGTAAGGGTAAGTTTTAGGGTTAGGATTTGGGTTAGGGTAAGTGTTAGGGTTAGGGTTAGGGTAAGGGTTAGGGTTAGGGTTAGGGTTAGGGTAAGGGTTAGGGGTAGGTTTATGGTTAGGGTTAGGGTTAGGGTAAGGGTTAGGTTTAGGGTTAGGGTTCGTTTAGTGTTGGGGTTAAGTTTAGGGTTAGTGTAAGGGTTAACCTTAACGTTAGGGTTAGGTTTAGGTTTAGGTTAGGGTTAGGGTTAGGGTAATGGTAAGGGTATGTGTTAGGTTTAGGGTTAGGGTTAGGGGTTATGGTTAGGGTTAGGTATTGTGTTAGAGTAGGGTTAGGGTTAGGGTAGGGTTAGGGTTTGGTGTTAGAGTTAGTGATAGGGTTATGTTAAGAGTTGGGGTAAGGGTTAGGGTTAGGGTTAGGGTAAGGTATAGGGTTAGGGTTAGGGTAAGGGTTAGTATTAGGCTTAGGGTTAGGGTTAGGGTATGTTTTAGGGTTAGAGTTAAGGTTAGGGTTAGTATAAGGGTTAGGGTTAGGGTAAGGGTAAGGTTAAGGGTTAGGGTTAGGTTTAGTGTTAGCGGTTAGGGTTAGGGTTATGGGTAGGGTTAGGGTAAGGATATGTGTTAGGGTTAGGGTTAGGGATTAGAGTTAGGGTTAGAGATAGGGTTAGGCTTAGGGTAAGGTTTAGGGTTAGGTTTAGGGTTAGGGTTAGTGTTAGATTTAGGGTTAGGGTTAGGGTAAGGTTTAGGGTTAGGGTTAGGGTTAAGGTTAGGGTTAGGTTAGGGTTAAGGTTCGGTTTAGGGTAAGGGTTAGGGTAAGGGTAAGGGTTAGGGTTAGGGTTAAGTTTAGGGTTAGGGTTAGGGTAAGGGTGAGTGGGTTAGGTTAAGTGTTAGGGTTAGGATTAGGGTTAGGGTTAGAGTTAGGTTTAGGGTTAGTGTAAGGGTAAGGGTTAGTTTTAGAGTTAGCGTTAGGGTGAGGTTAAGGGTTAAGGTTAGGGGTTAGGGTTTGGGATAAGGTTAGATTAATGGTTAGTGTTAGGGTTAGGTTTAGGGTTGGGGTTAAGGTTAGGGTGAGGGTTAGGGTAAGGTAAGTGTTAGGGTTCGAGTTAGGGTTAGGGTTAGGTAAAGGGTTAGGGTAAGGGTAAGGGTTAGGGTTAGGTTTAGGGTTAGGGTAAGGCTTAGGTTTAGGGTTAGGGTTAGGGTAGGTGTTAGGGTAAGGGTAAATTTTAGGGTTAGGATTTGTGTTAAGACAAGGGTTAGGGTTAGGGTTAGGTTAAGGGTTAGGGTTAGGGTTAGGGTTAGGGTAAGGTTTAGGTTTAGGGTTAGGGTTCGTTTAGTGTTGGAGTTAAGTTAAGGGTTAGTGTAAGGGTTAACCTTAGCGTTAGGGTTAGGTTTAGGGTTAGGTTAGGGTTAGGGTTAGGGTTATGGTAAGGGTATGTGTTAGGGTTAGGGTTAGGGTTAGGGTTAGGTTAGGGGTTATGGTTAGGGTTAGGGATTGTGTTAGACTAGGGTTAGGGTTAGGGTAGGGTTAGGGTTAGGTGTTAGGGTTAAGGTTAGGGTTAGGGTTAGGTTTAGGGTTGGGGTTAAGGTTAGGGTGAGGGTTAGGGTAAGGTAAGTGTTAGGGTTCGAGTTAGGGTTAAGGTAAGTGTTAGGGTTAGGTTTAGGGTTAGGGTTAGGGTTAGGATTAGGGTTAGGGTTAAGGTAAGGGATAGGGTTAGGGTTAGGGTTAAGGTTGAGGTTACGGTTAGGGTTAGGGTTAGGGTAAGTTTTAGGGTTAGCGTTAGGGTAAGGGTTAGGGTTAGTGTTAGGGTTAGGGTTAAAGTTGAGGTTAGGGTTAGGGTTAGAGTAAGGGATAGGGTTAGGGTTAGATTTAGGGTAAAGTTTGAGGTTAGGTTTAGGTTTAGAGTAAGGGTTAGGGTTAGGGTTAGGGTAAGGGTTAGGGTTAGGGTTAGGTTTAGGTTTAGCATTGGGGTTAAGGTTAGGGTTTGGGTTAGGGTAAGGGTTTGGGTTAGGGTTAGGGTAAGGGTAAGGGTTAGGGTTACGGTTAGGGTTAGGTTAAGTGTTAGGTTTAGGATTGGGGTTAAGGTTAGGGTTAGGGTTAGGTTTAAGGGTTTGGTTAAGGGTAAGGGTTACGGTTAGGTTTAGGGTTAGGTGTTAGGGTTAGGGTTAGGGTTAGGGTAAGGGTTAGGGGTAGGGTTAGTGTTAGAGTAACTGTTAGGGTTAGGGTTAGGGTTAGGGTTACCATTAGGGTTAGGGTAAGGTAAGGGTTAGGGTTAGGGTTAGGGTTTGGGGTAAGGTTGAGGTTAGGGTTAAGGTTAGGGTAAGGGTAAGTGTTAGGCTTAGGGATAGGGTAAGTGTTAGGGTAAGGTTTAGTGTTAGGGTTAGGTTTAGGGTTGGGGTTAGGTTTAGGGTTAGGGAAAGGGTAAGGGTTAGGGTTAGGGAAAGTGTTAGGGTAAGGTTAACGGTTAGGGTTAGGGTTAGGTTTAGGGTTAGGGGTTAGGGTAAGGGTTAGGGTTAGGTTTATGGTTAGGGTTAGGGTAAGGGTAAGGGTTAGGGTTTGGGTTAGGGTTAGGTTAGGTTTAGGTTAGAGTTAGGGTAAGGTAAGGGTCAGGGTTAGGGTTAGGTTTAGGGTAAGGGTTAAGGTTGAGGTTAGGGTTAGGGTTAGGGTTAGGGTTAGGGATAGGGTAAGGGTAAGGGTTACTGTTAGGGTTAGGGTTAGCGTTAAGGTTGAGGTTAGGGTTAGGTTTAGGATAAGGGTAAGGGTTAGGGTTAGGCTTAGGGTTAGGGTTAGGGGTTAGGTTAGGGGTTAGGGTTAGGTTTAGAGTTAGGGTAAGGGTTAGGGTTAGGTATTAGAGATAGTGTTAGTGTTAGGTTAAGGGTTCGGGTTAGGGTTAGAGTTAAAGTTGGCATAAGGGTTAAGGTTAGGGCTAGGGTTAGGGTAAATGTTAGGGTTAGGGTAAGTGTTAGGTTTAGGGTTAGGGTAAGGGTAAGGGTTAGGGTTAGGTTTAGGGTAAATGTTAGGGTAATGGTTAGTGTTAGGGTTAGGTTCAGTGTTGGGCTTAAGGTTAGGTTTAGGTTTAGGGAAAGGGTAAGTGTTAGGGTTAGGGTTAGGGTTAGTGTAAGGGTAAGGGTTAGGGTTAGGATTAGGGAAGGGTTAGGGTGAAGGTTAGGGTAAGTGTTAGGGTTAGGGTTAGGGTTTGGGTTAGTGTAAGGGTTAGGGTTAGGTTTAGGGTTAGGGTTAGGGGTTAGGGTAAGGGTTAGGATTAGGGTTAGGGTTAGGGTAAGGGTTAGGGTTAGGGTTAGGGTTAGGTTTAGGTTTTGGGTTAGGGTAATTTTAAGGGTTAGGGTTAGGGTTAGGTGTTAGGGTTAGGGATAGGGTTAGGGTTAGGGTTAGGGTTAGGTGTTAAAGTTTAGGATTATTGTTAGGGTTAGGATAAGTGTTAGGGTTACGGTTTGGGTTAGGGTAAATGTTAGGGTTAGGGTTAGGGTTAGGGTTGGAGTAATGGTTAGGGTAGGGTTAGGGTTAGCGTAAGGGTAAGGGTTAGGATTAAGGTTAGGGTTAGGGTTATGTTTAGGGTTAGGGTTAGGTTTAGGGTAAGGGTAAGGATTAGGGTTAGGATTAGGGTTAGGGTTAGGGTAAGGGTAAGTGTTAGGGTTAGGGTTAGGGTTAGGTATAGTGTTGGAGTTAATGTTAGGGTTAGGGTAAGTGTTAGGTTTAGGGTCAGGGTTAGGTTTAGGGTTAGGTTAAGGGTTAGTTTAGGGTTAGGGTTAGTGTTAGGGTAAGGGTATGTGTTAGTGTCAGGGTTAGGGTTAGGTTAGGGTTAGCATTAGGGTAAGGGTAAGGGTTAGGATTAGGGTTAGGGTTAAAGTAAGGGTAAGGGATAGGGTTAGGTTTAGGGTTAGGGTTAGTGTTAGATTTAGGGTTAGGGTTAGGGTAACGTTTAGGGATAGGGTTAGGGTTAAGGTTAGGGTTAGGTTAGGGTTAAGGTTCGGTTTAGGGTTAGGGTTAGGGTTAGGGTAAGGGTAAGGGTAAGGGTTAGGGTTAGGGTTAAGTTTAGGGTTAGGTTTAGGGTTAGGGTAAGGGTGAGTATTAGGGTTAGGTTAAGTGTTAGGGTTAGGATTAGGGTTAGGGTTAGAGTTAGGTTTAGGGTTTGTGTAAGGGTAAGGGTTAGGTTTAGAGTTAGGGTTAGGGTTAGGTTAAGGGTTAAGGTTAGGGGTTATGGTTAGGGATAGCGTTAGATTAATGGTTAGGGTTAGGGTTAGGTTTAAGTTGGGGTTAAGGTTAGGGTGAGGGTTAGGGTAAGGTAAGTGTTAGGGTTCGAGTTAGGATTAAGGTAAGTGTTAGGGTTAGGTTTAGGGTTCGGGTTAGGGTTAGGATTAGGGTTAAGGTTAAGGTAAGGGATAGGGTTAGGGTTAGGGTTAAGGTTGAGGTTAGGGTTAGGGTTAGGGTTAGGGTAAGTTTTAGGGTTAGCGTTAGGGTAAGGGTTAGGGTTAGGGTTAGGGTTAGGGTTAGGGTTAAAGTTGAGGTTAGGGTTAGGGTTAGAGTAAGGGATAGGGTTAGGGTTAGATTTAGGGATAACTTTGAGGTTAGGTTTAGGTTTAGAGTAAGGGTTAGGGTTAGGGTTAGGGTAAGGGTAGGTTAGGGTTAGGGTTAGGGTTAGGTTAGAGTTAGGGTAAGGTAAGGGTCAGGGTTAGGGTTAGGGTTAGGGTAAGGGTTAAGGTTGAGGTTAGGGTTAGGGTTAGGGTTTGGCTTAGGGATAGGGTAAGGGTAAGGGTTAGTGTTAGGGTTAGGGTTAGCGTTAAGTTTGAGGTTAGGGTTAGGGTTAGAGTAAGGGTTAGTTTTAGGGTAAGGGAAACGGTTAGAGTTAGGGTTAGGATTAGGGTAAGGGTTAGGGTTAGTGTTAGGGTTAGGTTTAGGTTTAGGATAAGGATAAGGGTTAGGGTTAGGCTTAGGGTAAGGGTTAGGGGTTAGGTTAGGGGTTAGGGTTAGGTTTAGAGTTAGGGTAAGGGTTAGGGTTAGGTGTTAGAGATGGTGTTAGGGTTAGGTTAAGGGTTAGGGTTAGGGTTAGAGTTAAAGTTGGCATAAGGGTTAAGGTTGGGGTTAGGGTTAGGGTAAATGTTAGGGTTAGGGTAAGTGTTAGGGTTAGGGTTAGGGTAAGGGTAAGGGTTAGGGTTAGGTTTAGGGTAAGTGTTAGGGTAATGGTTAGTGGTAGGGTTAGGTTCAGTGTTGGGCTTAAGGTTAGGTTTAGGTTTAGGGAAAGGGTAAGTGTTAGGATTAGGGTTAGGGTTAGGGTAAGGGTAAGTGTTAGGGTTAGGGTTAGGGTTAGGTATAGTGTTGGAGTTAATGTTAGGTTTAGGGTAAGGGTTAGGTTTAGGGTCAGGGTTAGGTTTAGGGTTAGGTTAAGGGTTAATTTAGGGTTAGGGTTAGTGTTAGGGTAAGGGTATGTGTTAGTGTCAGGGTTAGGGTTAGGTTAGGGTTAGCATTAGGGTAAGGGTAAGGGTTAGGATTAGGGTTAGGGTTAAAGTAAGGGTAAGGGTTAGGGTTAAGGTTAGGTTTAGGTTTACGTTGAAGGTTAGGGTTAGGTTTAGGGTAAAGGTAAGGTTTAGGGTTAGTGTTAGGGTTAGGGTTAGGTTAAGGATTAGGATTAGGGTTAGGCTTAGGATTAGCTTTAGATTAAGGGTTAGGGTCAGGTTTAGGGTAAGGGTAAGAGTAAGATTTAGGTTTAGGGTTAGGGTTAGGGTAAGGGTAAGGGTTAGGGTTAGGGTTAGGTTTCGGGGAGGTTTAGGGTTAGGTAAGGGTAAGTTTTAGGGTTAGGGTTAGGGTTAGGGTTAGGGTTAGGGTTATAGTTAGGGTTAGGGTTAGGTTAAGGGTAAGGGTTAGGGTGAGGGTTAGGTTTATGGTTAGGGTCAGGGTAAATGTTAGGGTTAGGGTTAGGGTTAGGGTAAGGGTTAGGGTTAGGGTTAGGGTTAGGGTAAGGGTTAGGGTTAGGGTTAGGTTTAGGGTAAGCGTTAGGGTTAGGGGTATGGTTAGGTTAAGGGTAAGTGTTAGGGTTAGGGTTAGAGTTATGATTATGGTAAGGGTTAGCGTTAGGGTTAGGGTTAATTTTATGGTTAGGGTTATGGTTAGGGTAAGCGTAAGTGTTAGGGTTCGGATTAGGGTTACGGTTAGGGTAAGGGTTAGGATTAGGGTTAGGGTTAGGGTTAGGGTTAGGGTTAGGGATAGGTTAAGGGTAAGGGTTAGAGTTAGGGTTAGGTTTAGTGTTTCGGTTAAGGTTAGGGTTAGTGTAAGGGTAAGGGTTAGGGTTAGGGTTAAGTTTAGGGTTAGGGTTAGGTTTAGGGTTACGGTTAGCGTTACGGTTACGGTTAGTGTAACGTATGTGTTAGGGTTAGGGTTAGGGTTAGGGTTACGGTTAGCATTAGGGTTAGGGTTAGGATTAGGTTTAGGGTTATGGTAACGGTAAGGGTTAGGGTTAGGGTTAGGGTAAGGTTTAGGGTTAGGGTTAGGGTTAAGGTAGGGGTTAGGGTAAGGGTAAGTTTTAGGGATAGGTTTACTGTTAGGATAAGGGTAAGGGTTAGGGTTAGGGTTACGGATAGGGTTTAGGGTTAGGGTTAGCGGTAGGGGTTTGGGTTAGTGTTAGGGTTGGTTAAGGGTTAGGGCTAGCGTTAGGGTTAGGGTTAGGATAAGGGTTAGGGCTAGGGTTAGGTTAAGGGTTAGGGTTATGGTTAGGGTTAGGGTAAGTGTTCGGGTTAGTGTTAGGTTTAGGGTTAGGGTAAGGGTTAGGGTTAGGGTAAGGGTAAGGGTTAGGGTTAAGGTTAGTGTTAGGGTTAGGTTTAGGGTTAGGGTTAGGGTTAGGGTAAAGGTAAGGGTTAATGTTAGGATTAGAGTTAAGGTTTGGGTAAGGGTTAGGGTTAGGGTAAGGGTAAGGGTTAGGGTTAGCGTTAGGGTTAGGGTACGGGTAAGTGTTAGGGTTAGGGTTAGGTTTAGGGTAAGGGTAAGTGTTAGTGTTAGGATTAGGTTTAGGGTTAGGGTTAGGGTAAGGGTAAGGGTTAGGTTTAAGTTTAGGGTTAGGGTTAGGTTTAGGGTTAGGGTTAGGTTTAAGGAAAGGGTAAAGTTTAGTGTTAGGATTAGGGTTAGGGTTCGGGTAAGGGTTAGGGTTAGGGTTATGGTTAGGTTTAGGGTTAGGGTTAGGGTAAGGGTAAGTGTTAGGGTTAGGGTTAGGGTTAGGTTTAGTGTTGGAGTTAAGGTTAGGGTTAGGGTAAGGTTTACGTTTAGGGTTAGGGTTAGGGTTAGCGTTAGGATTAGGTTTAGGGTTAAGATAAGGATAAGGGTTGGGGTTAGGTTTAGGGTTAGGTTTAGGTTAAGGGTTAGGGTTAGGTTTAGGGTAAGGGTAAGGTTTAGGGTTAGTATAAGGATAAGGGTTAGGGTTAGGGTTAGGAATAGGTTTAGGGTAAGGTTTAGGGTTAGGTTGAGGGTAATGGTAAGGTTAATGTTTATGGTTAGGGTTAGGGTTGGGGTTAGGGATAGGGTAAGGTTAGGGTTAGCTTTAGGGTTAGGTTTAGGGTTAGGGTAAGGGTTAGGGTTAGGTTTAGGGTAAGGGGTAGGGTTAGGGTTAGGGTTAGAGTTAGGGTTAGGGTTAGGTTTAGGGTAAGGGTTAGGTTGAGGGTTATTGTTAGGGTTAGGGTCAGGGTAAGGGTGAAGGTTAGGAGTTAGGTTTAGGGTTAGGGTCAGAGTAATGGTTAGGGTTAGTGTTAGGGTTAGGTTTAGGGTTCGGGTTAGTGTTAGGTTTGGGTAAGGGATAGGTTAGGGTTACTGTTAGGTTAAGGGTAAGTGTTAGGGTTAGGCTTAGAGTTAGGGTTAGGGTAAGGGTAAGGGTTAGGGTTAACGTTAGTTTTAGGGTTAAGGTTAGGGTTAGGGTAAGGGTAAGGTTTCGGGATAGAATTAGGGTTAGGGTTTGGTTAAGGTTTAGGGTTAGTCGTTAGGGATAGGGTTAGGGTTAGGGTAAGGGTAAGGTTTAGGGTTAGGGTTAGGTTTAGTGTTTGGGTTAAGGTTAGGATTACGATAAGGGTTAGGGTTACTGTTAGGGTTAGGGTGAGAGTATGTTTTAGGGTTAGGGTTAGGGTTTGGGTTAGGGTTAGGTTAAGGTTAAGGGTTAGGGATAGGGTTATGATTAGGTTTATGGTAAGGGTTAGGGTTAGGTTTAGGGTAAGGGTAAGGGTAAGGTTTAGGGTTATGGTTAGTGTTAGGTTAGGGTAAGGGTAAGGGTTAGGGTTAGGGTTAGGGTTAGGGTTAGGGTTAGGGATAGGGTAAGGTTAGGGTTAGGTTTAGGGTTATGATAAGGATAAGGGTTAGGGTTAGGGTTAGGTTAAGTGTTAGGGTTAGGGTTAGGGTTAGGGTTAAAGTAAGGGTAAGAGTTAGGGTTAAGGTTAGGGTTAGGTTTACGGTGAGGGTTAGGGTTAGGTTTAGGGTAAAGGAAAGGTTAGGGTTAGTGTTAGGGTTAGGGTTAGGTTAAGGATAAGGATTAGGGTTAGGGTTAGGATTAGCTTTAGGTTAAGGGTTAGGGTTAGGTTTAGGGTAAGTGTAAGAGTAAGATTTAGGTTTAGGGTTAGGGTTAGGGTAAGTGTAAGGGTTAGGGTTAGGGTTAGGTTTCGGGGAGGTTTATGGTTAGGGTAAGGGTAAGTTTTAGGGTTAGGGTTAGGGTTAGGTTTAGGGTAAGGGTTAGGGTTAGGGTTTTGGGTTAGTGTTAGGGTTGGTTAAGGTTTAGGGCTAGCGTTAGGGTTAGGGTTAGGATAAGGGTTAGGGTTAGGGTTAGGTTAAGGGTTAGGGTTAGGGTTAGGGTAAGTGTTCGGGTTAGAGTTAGGTTTAGGGTTAGGGTGAGGGTTAGGGTTAGGGTAAGGGTAAGAGTTAGGGTTAGGGTTAAGGTTAGGGTTAGGGTTAGGGTAAGGGTAAGGGTTAGGGTTAAGGTTAGTGTTAGGGTTAGGTTTAGGTTTAGGGTTAGGGTTAGGGTAAAGGTAAGGGTTAATGTTAGGATTAGTGTTAGATTTAGGGTAAGGGTTAGGGATAGGGTAAGGGTAAGGGTTACGGTTAGTGTTAGGGTTAGGGTACGGGTAAGGGTTAGGGTTAGGGTTAGGTTTAGGGTAAGGGTAAGTGTTAGTGTTAGGATTAGGTTTAGGGTTATGGTTAGGGTAAGGGTAAGGGTTAGGGTTAAGTTTAGGGTTAGGGTTAGGTTTAGGGTAACGGTAAGGTTTAGGGTTAGGATTAGGGTTAGGGTTCGGGTAAGGGTTAGGGTTAGGGTTATGGTTAGGTTTCGGGTTAGGGTAAGGGTAAGGGTAAGGGTTAGGGTTAAGTTTAGGGTTAGGGTTAGGTTTAGGGTAACGGTAAGGTTTAGGGTTAGGATTAGGGTTAGGGTTCGGGTAAGGGTTAGGGTTAGGGTTATGGTTAGGTTTCGGGTTAGGTTTAGTGTAAGGGTAAGTGTTAGGGTTAGGGTTAGGGTTAGGTTTAGTGTTGGAGTTAAGGTTAGGTTTAGGGTAAGGGTTAGGGTTAGCGTTAGGTTTAGGTTTAGGGTTAAGATAAGGATAAGGGTTAGGTTTAGGTTTAGGGTTAGGTTTAGGTTAAGTGTTAGGGTTAGGTTTAGGGTAAGGGTAAGGTTTAGGGTTAGGGTTAGGCATAGGGTTAGGTTAAGGATAAGGGTTAGGGTTAGGGTTAGGAATAGGTTTAGGGTAAGGGTTAGGGTTAGGTTGAGTGTAATGGTAAGGGTAAGGTTTATGGTTAGGGTTAGGGTTAGGGTTAGGGATAGGGTAAGGTTAGGGTTAGCTTTAGGGTTAGGTTTAGGGTTAGGGTAAGGGTAAGGCTTAGGGTTAGGGTTAGGGTAAGGGGTAGGCTTAGGGTTAGGGTTAGAGTTAGGGTTAGGGTTAGGTTTAGGGTAAGGTTTAGGGTGAGGGTTATTGTTAGGGTTAGGGTCAGTGTAAGGGTGACGGTTAGGGTTTGGGTTTAGGGTTAGCGTCAGGGTAATGGTTAGGGTTAGTGATAGGGTTAGGGTTAGGGGAAGGGTTAGGATTTGGGTTAGGGTTAGGTTTGGGTAAGGGATAGGTTAGGGTTACTGTTAGGTTAAGGGTAAGTGTTAGGGTTAGGCTTAGAGTTAGGGTTAGGGTAAGGGTAAGGGTTAGGGTTAACGTTAGTTTTAGGGTTAAAGTTAAGGTTAGGGTAAGGGTAAGGTTTCGGGTTAGGATTAGGGTTAGGGATTGGTTAAGATTTAGGGTTAGGGTTAGGGATAGGGTTAGGGTTAGGGTAAGGGTAAGGTATAGGGTTAGGGTTAAGTTTAGTGTTTGGGTTAAGGTTAGGATTAGGATAAGGGTTAGGGTTACTGTTAGGGTTAGGGTGAGGGTATGTTTTAGGGTTAGGGTTAGGGTTTGGGTTAGGGTTAGGTTAAGTATAAGCGTTAGGGATAGGGTTATGATTAGGTTTATGGTAAGGGTTAGGGTTAGGTTTAGGGTAAGGGTAAGGGTAAGGTTTAGGGTTATGGTTAGTGTTAGGTTAGGGTAAGGGTAAGGTTTAGGGTTAGGGTTAGGGATAGGGTAAGGTTAGGGTTAGGTTTAGGGTTAGGATAAGGGTAAGGCTTAGGGTTAGGGTTAGGTTAAGGGTTAGGGTTATGGTTAGGGTTAGGTTTTGGTTTAGAGTTAGGGTTAGGTTTAGGTTAAGTGTAAGAGTTAGGGTGAGGGTTAGGGTTAGGGTTAGGGTAAGTGTTAGGGTTAGGGTTAGGTTTAGGGTTAGGGTAAGGGTTAGGGTTAGGGTTAGGGTAAGTGTTAGGGTTAGGGTTAGGTTTAGGGTTAGGGTATGGGTTAGGGTTAGGGTTAGGGTAAGGGTAAGGTTTAGGGTTAGGGTTGGGGTTAAGTTTAGGGTTAGGGTTAGGGTAAGGGTAAGGGTTAGGGTTAAGGTTAGTGTTAGGGTTAGGTTTAGGGTTAGGGTTAGGCTTAGGGTAAGGGTAAGGGTTAATGTTAGGATTACAGTTATGGTTAGGGTTAGGGTTAGGGTTAGGGTAAGGATAAGGGTTAGGGTTATCCTTACTGTTAGGGTAAGGGTAAGGGTTAGGGTTAGGGTTAGGTTTAGGGTAAGGGTAAGGTTTAGGGTTAGGATTAGGTTTAGGGTTAGGGTTAGGGTAAGGGTTAGGGTTAGCATTAGGGTTAGGGTTAGGATTGGGTTTAGGGTTATGCTAACGGTAAGGGTTAGGGTTAGGGTTAGGATTAGGGTTAGGGTTCTGGTAAGGGTTAGGGTTAGGGTTATGGTTAGGTTTAGGGTTAGGTTTAGGGTAAGGGTAAGTGTTAGGGTTAGGGTTAGGGTTAGTGTTAGGGTTAGCAATAGGGTAAGGGTAAGGGTTAGAATTAGGTTTGCGGTTAAGGTAAGAGTAAGGGTTAGGGTTAGGGTTAGGGTTAGGTTTAGGGTAAGGGTAAGTTTTAGGGTTAGGTTTAGGGTTAGGGTTAGGTTAAGGGTAAGGGTTAGGGTTATGGTTAGGATTAGGTTTAGGGTAAGGGTTAGGGTTAGGTTTAGGGTAAGGGTAAGGGTAAGGTTGAGGGTTAGGGTTAGTGTTAGGGTAGGGTAAGGGTCAGGTTTAGGGTTAAGGTTAAGTTTAGGGTTAGGTTTAGGGTTAGGGTAAGGGTAAGTTTCAAGTTTAGGGTTAGGGTAATGGTTAGGGTTAGAGTAAGGGTTAGGGTTAGGGTAACGGTTAGAGTTAGGGTTAGGGTTATGTTAAGGGTATGGGTTATGGTTAGGGGTTAGGGTTAATATTAGGGTAAGGGTTAGGGTTAGTGTTAGGGTTAGGGTAAGGGTTAGGGTTAGGGTTAGGGTCAGGGGAAGGGTTTGTGTTAGGGTTACTGTTAGGTTAAGGGTCAGTGTTACGGTTAGAGTTAGAGTTAGGGTTAGGGTAAGGGTAAGGGTTAGGGTTAGGGTTAGTTTTAGGGTTAGGGTTAGGGTAAGGTTTAGGGTTAGGGTAAGGGTAAGGGTTAGGGTTAGGGTTAGGGTTAGGGTTAGGTTTAGGGTTAGCGTTAGGGTAAGGGGAAGGGTTAGGGTTAGGGTTATGTTTAGGTTTAGTGTTTGGGTTAAGTTTAGGGTTAGGGTTATTGTTAGCGTTAGGTTTAGGTTTAGGGTAAGGGTAAGGGTTAGGGTTAGGGTTAGGATTAAGTTAAGGGTAAGGGTTAGGTTTAGGGTTAGGGTTATTGTTAGGGTAAGGGTAAGGGTTAGGGTTAGGTTAGGGTAAAGGTTAGCCTTACGGTTAGGGTTAGGGTTAGGTGTAGGGTAAGGGTAAGGTTTAGGGTTAGGATTAGGTTTATGGTTAGGGTTAGGTTAATGGTAAGGGTTAGGGTTAAGTTTAGGGTTAGGGTTAGGTTTAGGGTTAGGGTTAGGGTAAGGGTAAGGGTTAATTTTAGGATTAGAGTTAGGGTTAGGGAAAGGGTTAGGGTTATTGTAAGGGTAAGGGTTAGGGTTAGCGTTAGGGTTAGGGTAAGGGTAAGGGTTAGGGTTAGGGTTAGGGTTAGGTGTAGGGTAAGGGTAAGGGTTAGGGTTAGGATTAGGTTTATGGTTAGGGTTAGGGTAAGGGTAAGGGTTAGGGTTAAGTTTAGGGTTAGGGTTAGGTTTAGGGTTAGGGTTAGGTTTAGGGTAAGGGTAAGGTTTAGGGTTAGAATTAGGGTTAGGGTTAGGGTTCGGGTAAGGGTTAGGGTTAGGGTTATGGTTAGGTTTAGGGTTAGGGTTAGGGTAAGGGTAAGTCTTAGGGTTAGGTTTAGGGTTAGGTTTAATGTTAGGGTTAGGATAAGAGTAAGGGTTAGTGTTAGAGTTAGGGTAAGAGTTAGGGTTAGGGTTAGGGTTAGGGTTAGGGTTAGGGTTAGGTTTAATGTTGGAGTTAGGATAAGGGTAAGGGTTAGTGTTAGAGTTAGGGTTAGGGTTAGGGTAAGGGTAAGGGTTAGGGTTAGGGTTAAGGTTAGGTTAGTGTTAGTGTTAGGGTTAGGGTTAGGATTAGGTTTAAGGTTAGGGTTAGGGTTAGGGTTAAGGTTAGGGTTAGGGTTAGGGTTAAGGTTAGGGTTCGGTTTAGGTTTAAGGTTAGGGTTACTGTTAGGTTTAGGGTTAGGGTTAGTGTAAGGGTAAGGATTAGGGTTATGGTTAGGGTAAGCGTTAGGGTTAAGTTTAGGGTTAGGATTAGGGTTAGGGTAACGGTTAGAGTTAGGGTTAGGGTAAGGTTTAGGGTTAGGTTTCGGGTGAGGGTTAGAGTTATGCTTAGGGTAAGGGTAAGGGTTAGGGTTAGGGTTAGGGTTAGGTTAAGGGTTAGGGTTAGGGTTTAGGGTTAGGGTTAGGGTTAGGATAAGGGTTAGGGTTAGGGTAAGGGTAAGTGTTAGGGTTAGGATTAGCGTTAGGGTTATGGTTAGGGTTAGGGTAAGTGTAGGGGTTAGGGTTAGTGTTAGGGTTAGGTTTAGGGTTGAGTTAAGATTAGGGTTACGATTAGGGTAAGGGTAAGGGTTATTGTATGTGTTAGGGTTAGGGTTAGGGTTAGCGATAGGGTAAGGGTAAGGGTTAGGGTTTGGTTAGGTTTATTTTAATTGTTAGGGTTAGGGTTAGGGTAAGATAAGGGTTAGGGTTAGGGTTAGAGTTAGGGTAAGGGTAAGTTTTAGGGTAGGGTTAGATTTAGGGTTAGCGTTAGGGTAAGGGTTAGGGTTAGGGTTAGGTTTAGAGTTGGGGTTAAGGTTAGGGTTAGGGTTAGGGTAAGGGTAAGGTTTAGGATTAGTGTTAAGGTTAAGGGTAAGGTTAGGTTTAGGGTTAGAGGTAGGGTTAAGTTTAGGGTTAGCGTTAGGGTTAGGGTTAGGTTTAGGGTTAGGGTTAGGGTAAGGGTAAGGGTTAGGATAGGATTAGGGTTAAGGTTAAGTTTAGGGTTAGGGTTAGGGTTAGGATTAGGTAAAGGTTAGGGTAGGGTAAGGGTTAGAGTTAGGGTTAAGGTTAGGATTAGAGTTAGGTTTAGGGTTAGGGTAAGGGTAAGGGTTAGGGTTAGGTTTAGGGTTCGGGTTAGGTTAAGGGTTAGGGTTATTGTTTTGGGTTAGGGTTAGGGTTAGGGTAAGGGCTAGGGTTAGGGTTAGGCTTAGGGTAGGGATTATGGTTAGGGTTAGGGTAAGGGTAAGGGTTAGTGTTAGGGTTAGGGTTAGGGTTAGGTTTAGGGTTAGTGTTAGGGTTAGGGTGAGGGTAAAAGTTAGGGTTAAGTTTAGGGTTAGGGTTAGTTTTACGGTTAGGGTTAGGGTAAGGGGAAGGGTTAGGGTTAGGATTAGGTTTAGAGTTAGGGTGAGCGTTAGGATTAGGGTTAGGGTTAGGGTTAAGTTTAGGGTTGGGGTTAGTTTTAGGGTTAGGGTTAGTGTTAGGGTAAGGGTTAGGGTTAGGATTAGGGTTAGGGTTAGGTTAAGGGTTATGGTTACGGTTAGGGTTACGCTTAGGGTTTGGGTTAGGGTTAGGGTAAGGATAAGGTTTAGGGTTAGGTTTAGGGTTAGGGTTAGGTTTAGTATTGGGGTTAAGGTTAGGGTTAGGGTAAGGGTTAGGGTTAGGGTTAGGGTTAGGGTTAGGGTAAGGGTTAGGGTTAGGGTTAGGGTATGGGTTAGGGTTAGGGTAAGGGTTAGGATTAGGGTGAGGGTTAGATTTAGGGTTGGGGTTAAGGTTAGGTTTAAGGTTAGGGTAAAGGTAGGGGTTACGGTTTGGGTTAGGGTTAGGGTTAGGGTTAGGTTTAAGGTTATGGTTGGGGTTAGGGTTTAGTGTTAGGGTTAGGGTTAGGGTTAGGGTTAGGGGAAGGGTTAGGGTTAGGGTTAGGGTAAGGGTTAAGATTAGGGATAGGGTAAGGGTAAGGGGTAGGGTTAGGGTAGGGTTAGGGTCAGGGTAAAGGTAAGGTTTGGGTTAGTGTTAGGTTTAGGCATAGGCTTAGGGTAAGAGTAAGGGTTAGGGATAGTGTTAGGGTTAGGGTTAGGGTTAGGGTTAGGGTTAGGTTTAGGGTTAGGGTTAGGGTAAGGGTAAGGATTAGGGTTAGGGCTAGGGTTAGCGTTAGGGTTAAGGTTAGGGTTAGGGTTAGGCTTAGGGTAAGGGTTAGGGTTAGGGTTAGGATAAGGGTTAGGTTTAGGTTTCGGGTTAGGGTTAGAATTAGGCTTAGGGTAAGGGTAATGGTTAGGGTTAGGGTTAGGTTTAGGGTTAGGTTACGGGTTAGGGTTAGGGTTTAGTGTTAGGGTTAGGGTTAGGGTTAGGATAAGGGTTATGGTTAGGGTAAGGTAAGGGTAAGTGTTAGGGTTAGGGTTAGCGTTATGGTTATGGTTATGGTTAGGGTAACGGTAAGGTTTAGGGTTAGGGTTAGGGTTAGGGTAAGGGTAAGGGTTAGGGTTAGGGTTAGGGTAAGGGTAAGGGTTAGGGTTAGGGTTAGGCTTATGGTTAAGGTTAGGGTTAGGTTTAGGGTTAGGATACGGGTAAGAGTTAGGGTTAGGGTTAGGTTTAGGCTAAGGGTACGGTTTAGGGTTAGGGTTAGGGCTAGGGTAGGGGTTAGAGTAAGTGTTAGGGATAGGGTTAGGGTTAGGATAAGGGTAAGGTTTAGGGTTAGGTTTAGGGTTAGGCTTTGGGTAAGGGTAAGGGTTAGGGATAGTGTTAGGGTTAGGGTTAGGGTTAGGGTTAGGTTTAGGGTTAGGGTTAGGGTAAGGGTAAGGATTAGGGTTAGGGTTAAGGTTAGCGTTAGGGTTAAGGTTAGGGTTAGGGTTAGGGTTAGGGTAAGGTTTAGGGTTAGGTTAGGGTAAGGGTTAGGTTTAGGTTTCGGGTTAGGGTTAGAATTAGGCTTAGGGTAAGGGTAAGGTTAGGGTTAGGGTTAGGTTTAGGGTTTGGTTAATTATTAGGGTTAGGGTTTAGGTTTAGGGTTAGGGTTAGGGTTAGGGTCATGATAAGGGTTAGGGTTAGGGTAAGGTAAGGGTAAGTGTTAGGGTTAGGGTTAGCGTTAGGGTTATGGATAGTGTTAGGGTAACGGTAAGGTTTAGGGTTAGGGTTAGGGTTAGGGTAAGGGTAAGGGTTAGGGTTAGGGTTAGGGTTATGGTTAAGGTTAGGGTTAGGTTTAGGGTTCGGGTACGGGTAAGGGTTAGGTTTAGTGTTAGGGTTAGGCTTAGGGTAAGTTTTAGTGTTAGGGTTAGGGCTACGGTAGGGGTTAGAGTAAGTGTTAGGGATAGGGTTAAGGTTAGGATAAGTGTAAGGGTTAGGGTTAGGCTTAGGGTTAGGGGTTAGTGTTAGTGTTAGGGTTAGGGTAATGGTTAGGTTTAGGGGTTAGGGTTAGTGTTAGGATTAGTTTAAGCGTTAGGGTTATGGTTAGGGTTAGGATAAAGGTTAGGTTAGGGTTAGGGTTACGGTTAGGGTTAGGGTTAAGGTTAGGGTTAGGGTAAGGTTTAGGGTTAGGGTTAGGTTTAGGGTAAGGGTAAGGGTTAGAGTTAGGATTAGGGTTAGGGTTAGGGTTAGGGTTGGGTTCAGGGTTGGGTTTAAGGTTAGGGTTAGGGTTAGGGTTAGGGTTAGGGTAGGGTTAGGGTTATTTTTAGGGTAAGGGTAAGGTTGAGGGTTCGGGTTAGGGTTAGGTTTTGGTTAGAGTAAATGTAAGGGTTAGGGTTAGGGTTAGGTTTAGGGTTAGGGTAAGGGTTATGGTTCGGGTAAGGGTAAGGATTAGGTTGAGGGTTAGATTTAGGGTTGGGTTAAGGTTAGGTTTAGGGTTAGGGTAAGGGTAGGGGTTACGGTTTGGGTTAGGGTTAGGGTTAGGTAAGGGTAAGGGTTAGGGTTAAGGTTACGATTAGGGTTAGGGTTAGTGTTAGGGTTAGGGTTAGGATTAGGTTTAAGGTTAGGGTTAGGGTAAGTGTTAGGGTTAGGGTTAGCGTTAGGGTTAAGGTTAGGGTTAGGGTTAGGGTTAGGGTTAGGTTTAATGTTGGAGTTAGGATAAGGGTAAGGGTTAGTGTTAGAGTTAGGGTTAGGGTTAGGGTAAGGGTAAGGGTTAGGGTTAGGCTTAAGGTTAGGGTTAGGGTTAGGGTTAGGATTAGGTTCAAGGTTAGGGTTAGGGTAAGTGTTAGGGTTAGGATTAGGATTAAGGTTAGGGTTAGGTTTAGGGTTAGGTTTAATGTTAGGGTTAGGATAAGAGTAAGGGTTAGTGTTAGAGTTAGGGTAAGAGTTAGGGTTAGGGTTAGGGTTAGGGTTAGGGTTAGGTTTAATGTTGGAGTTAGGATAAGGGTAAGGGTTAGTGTTAGAGTTAGGGTTAGGGTTAGGGTAAGGGTAAGGGTTAGGGTTAGGGTTAAGGTTAGGTTAGTGTTAGTGTTAGGGTTAGGGTTAGGATTAGGTTTAAGGTTAGGGTTAGGGTTAGGGTTAAGTTTAGGGTTAGGGTTAGGGTTAAGGTTAGGGTTCGGTTTAGGTTTAAGGTTAGGGTTACTGTTAGGTTTAGGGTTAGGGTTAGTGTAAGGGTAAGGATTAGGGTTATGGTTAGGGTAAGCGTTAGGGTTAAGTTTAGGGTTAGGATTAGGGTTAGGGTAACGGTTAGAGTTAGGGTTAGGGTAAGGTTTAGGGTTAGGTTTCGGGTGAGGGTTAGAGTTATGCTTAGGGTAAGGGTAAGGGTTAGGGTTAGGGTTAGGGTTAGGTTAAGGGTTAGGGTTAGGGTTTAGGGTTAGGGTTAGGGTTAGGATAAGGGTTAGGGTTAGGGTAAGGGTAAGTGTTAGGGTTAGGATTAGCGTTAGGGTTATGGTTAGGGTTAGGGTAAGTGTAGGGGTTAGGGTTAGTGTTAGGGTTAGGTTTAGGGTTGAGTTAAGATTAGGGTTACGATTAGGGTAAGGGTAAGGGTTATTGTATGTGTTAGGGTTAGGGTTAGGGTTAGCGATAGGGTAAGGGTAAGGGTTAGGGTTTGGTTAGGTTTGTTTTAATTGTTAGGGTTAGGGTTAGGGTAAGATAAGGGTTAGGGTTAGGGTTAGAGTTAGGGTAAGGGTAAGTTTTAGGGTAGGGTTAGATTTAGGGTTAGCGTTAGGGTAAGGGTTAGGGTTAGGGTTAGGTTTAGAGTTGGGGTTAAGGTTAGGGTTAGGGTTAGGGTAAGGGTAAGGTTTAGGATTAGTGTTAAGGTTAAGGGTAAGGTTAGGTTTAGGGTTAGAGGTAGGGTTAAGTTTAGGGTTAGCGTTAGGGTTAGGGTTAGGTTTAGCGTTAGGGTTAGGGTAAGGGTAAGGGTTAGGATAGGATTAGGGTTAAGGTTAAGTTTAGGGTTAGGGTTAGGGTTAGGATTAGGGTAAAGGTTAGGGTAGGGTAAGGGTTAGAGTTAGGGTTAAGGTTAGGATTAGAGTTAGGTTTAGGGTTAGGGTAAGGGTAAGGGTTAGGGTTAGGTTTAGGGTTCGGGTTAGGTTAAGGGTTAGGGTTATTGTTTTGGGTTAGGGTTAGGGTTAGGGTAAGGGCTAGGGTTAGGGTTAGGCTTAGGGTAGGGATTATGGTTAGGGTTAGGGTAAGGGTAAGGGTTAGTGTTAGGGTTAGGGTTAGGGTTAGGTTTAGGGTTAGGGTTAGGGTTAGGGTGAGGGTAAAAGTTAGGGTTAAGTTTAGGGTTAGGGTTAGTTTTACGGTTAGGGTTAGGGTAAGGGGAAGGGTTAGGGTTAGGATTAGGTTTAGAGTTAGGGTGAGGGTTAGGATTAGGGTTAGGGTTAGGGTTAAGTTTAGGGTTGGGGTTAGTTTTAGGGTTAGGGTTAGTGTTAGGGTAAGGGTTAGGGTTAGGATTAGGGTTAGGGTTAGGTTAAGGGTTATGGTTACCGTTAGGGTTACGCTTAGGGTTTGGGTTAGGGTTAGGGTAAGGATAAGGTTTAGGGTTAGGTTTAGGGTTAGGGTTAGGTTTAGTATTGGGGTTAAGGTTAGGGTTAGGGTAAGGGTTAGGGTTAGGGTTAGGGTTAGGGTTAGGGTAAGGGTTAGGGTTAGGGTTAGGGTATGGGTTAGGGTTAGGGTAAGGGTTAGGATTAGGGTGAGGGTTAGATTTAGGGTTGGGGTTAAGGTTAGGTTTAAGGTTAGGGTAAAGGTAGGGGTTACGGTTTGGGTTAGGGTTAGGGTTAGGGTTAGGTTTAAGGTTATGGTTGGGGTTAGGGTTTAGTGTTAGGGTTAGGGTTAGGGTTAGGGTTAGGGTTAGGGGAAGGGTTAGGGTTAGGGTTAGGGTAAGGGTTAAGATTAGGGATAGGGTAAGGGTAAGGGGTAGGGTTAGGGTAGGGTTAGGGTCAGGGTAAAGGTAAGGTTTGGGTTAGTGTTAGGTTTAGGCATAGGCTTAGGGTAAGAGTAAGGGTTAGGGATAGTGTTAGGGTTAGGGTTAGGGTTAGGGTTAGGGTTAGGTTTAGGGTTAGGGTTAGGGTAAGGGTAAGGATTAGGGTTAGGGCTAGGGTTAGCGTTAGGGTTAAGGTTAGGGTTAGGGTTAGGCTTAGGGTAAGGGTTAGGGTTAGGGTTAGGATAAGGGTTAGGTTTAGGTTTCGGGTTAGGGTTAGAATTAGGCTTAGGGTAAGGGTAATGGTTAGGGTTAGGGTTAGGTTTAGGGTTAGGTTACGGGTTAGGGTTAGGGTTTAGTGTTAGGGTTAGGGTTAGGGTTAGGATAAGGGTTATGGTTAGGGTAAGGTAAGGGTAAGTGTTAGGGTTAGGGTTAGCGTTAGGGTTATGGTTAGGGTTAGGGTAAGGGTAAGGTTTAGGGTTAGGGTTAGGGTTAGGGTAAGGGTAAGGGTTAGGGTTAGGGTTAGGGTAAGGGTAAGGGTTAGGGTTAGGGTTAGGCTTATGGTTAAGGTTAGGGTTAGGTTTAGGGTTAGGATACGGGTAAGAGTTAGGGTTAGGGTTAGGTTTAGGCTAAGGGTACGGTTTAGGGTTAGGGTTAGGGCTAGGGTAGGGGTTAGAGTAAGTGTTAGGGATAGGGTTAGGGTTAGGATAAGGGTAAGGTTTAGGGTTAGGTTTAGGGTTAGGCTTTGGGTAAGGGTAAGGGTTAGGGATAGTGTTAGGGTTAGGGTTAGGGTTAGGGTTAGGTTTAGGGTTAGGGTTAGGGTAAGGGTAAGGATTAGGGTTAGGGTTAGGGTTAGCGTTAGGGTTAAGGTTAGGGTTAGGGTTAGGGTTAGGGTAAGGTTTAGGGTTAGGTTAGGGTAAGGGTTAGGTTTAGGTTTCGGGTTAGGGTTAGAATTAGGCTTAGGGTAAGGGTAAGGTTAGGGTTAGGGTTAGGTTTAGGGTTTGGTTAATTATTAGGGTTAGGGTTTAGGTTTAGGGTTAGGGTTAGGGTTAGGGTCATGATAAGGGTTAGGGTTAGGGTAAGGTAAGGGTAAGTGTTAGGGTTAGGGTTAGCGTTAGGGTTATGGATAGTGTTAGGGTAACGGTAAGGTTTAGGGTTAGGGTTAGGGTTAGGGTAAGGGTAAGGGTTAGGGTTAGGGTTAGGGTTATGGTTAAGGTTAGGGTTAGGTTTAGGGTTAGGGTACGGGTAAGGGTTAGGTTTAGTGTTAGGGTTAGGCTTAGGGTAAGTTTTAGTGTTAGGGTTAGGGCTACGGTAGGGGTTAGAGTAAATGTTAGGGATAGGGTTAAGGTTAGGATAAGTGTAAGGGTTAGGGTTAGGCTTAGGGTTAGGGGTTAGGGTTAGTGTTAGGGTTAGGGTAATGGTTAGGTTTAGGGGTTAGGGTTAGTGTTAGGATTAGTTTAAGCGTTAGGGTTATGGTTAGGGTTAGGATAAAGGTTAGGTTAGGGTTAGGGTTACGGTTAGGGTTAGGGTTAAGGTTAGGGTTAGGGTAAGGTTTAGGGTTAGGGTTAGGTTTAGGGTAAGGGTAAGGGTTACAGTTAGGATTAGGGTTAGGGTTAGGGTTAGGGTTGGGTTCAGGGTTGGGTTTAAGGTTAGGGTTAGGGTTAGGGTTAGGGTTAGGGTAGGGTTAGGGTTATTTTTAGGGTAAGGGTAAGGTTGAGGGTTCGGGTTAGGGTTAGGTTTTGGTTAGAGTAAATGTAAGGGTTAGGGTTAGGGTTAGGGTTAGGGTTAGGGTAAGGGTTATGGTTCGGGTAAGGGTAAGGATTAGGTTGAGGGTTAGATTTAGGGTTGGGTTAAGGTTAGGTTTAGGGTTAGGGTAAGGGTAGGGGTTACGGTTTGGGTTAGGGTTAGGGTTAGGTAAGGGTAAGGGTTAGGGTTAAAGTTACGATTAGGGTTAGGGTTAGTGTTAGGGTTAGGGTTAGGATTAGGTTTAAGGTTAGGGTTAGGGTAAGTGTTAGGGTTAGGGTTAGCGTTAGGGTTAAGGTTAGGGTTAGGGTTAGGGTTAGGGTTAGGTTTAATGTTGGAGTTAGGATAAGGGTAAGGGTTAGTGTTAGAGTTAGGGTTAGGGTTAGGGTAAGGGTAAGGGTTAGGGTTAGGCTTAAGGTTAGGGTTAGGGTTAGGGTTAGGATTAGGTTTAAGGTTAGGGTTAGGGTAAGTGTTAGGGTTAGGATTAGGATTAAGGTTAGGGTTAGGTTTAGGGTTAGGTTTAATGTTAGGGTTAGGATAAGAGTAAGGGTTAGTGTTAGAGTTAGGGTAAGAGTTAGGGTTAGGGTTAGGGTTAGGGTTAGGGTTAGGGTTAGGGTTAGGTTTAATGTTGGAGTTAGGATAAGGGTAAGGGTTAGTGTTAGAGTTAGGGTTAGGGTTAGGGTAAGGGTAAGGGTTAGGGTTAGGGTTAAGGTTAGGTTAGTGTTAGTGTTAGGGTTAGGGTTAGGATTAGGTTTAAGGTTAGGGTTAGGGTTAGGGTTAAGGTTAGGGTTAGGGTTAGGGTTAAGGTTAGGGTTCGGTTTAGGTTTAAGGTTAGGGTTACTGTTAGGTTTAGGGTTAGGGTTAGTGTAAGGGTAAGGATTAGGGTTATGGTTAGGGTAAGCGTTAGGGTTAAGTTTAGGGTTAGGATTAGGGTTAGGGTAACGGTTAGAGTTAGGGTTAGGGTAAGGTTTAGGGTTAGGTTTCGGGTGAGGGTTAGAGTTATGCTTAGGGTAAGGGTAAGGGTTAGGGTTAGGGTTAGGGTTAGGTTAAGGGTTAGGGTTAGGGTTTAGGGTTAGGGTTAGGGTTAGGATAAGGGTTAGGGTTAGGGTAAGGGTAAGTGTTAGGGTTAGGATTAGCGTTAGGGTTATGGTTAGGGTTAGGGTAAGTGTAGGGGTTAGGGTTAGTGTTAGGGTTAGGTTTAGGGTTGAGTTAAGATTAGGGTTACGATTAGGGTAAGGGTAAGGGTTATTGTATGTGTTAGGGTTAGGGTTAGGGTTAGCGATAGGGTAAGGGTAAGGGTTAGGGTTTGGTTAGGTTTATTTTAATTGTTAGGGTTAGGGTTAGGGTAAGATAAGGGTTAGGGTTAGGGTTAGAGTTAGGGTAAGGGTAAGTTTTAGGGTAGGGTTAGATTTAGGGTTAGCGTTAGGGTAAGGGTTAGGGTTAGGGTTAGGTTTAGAGTTGGGGTTAAGGTTAGGGTTAGGGTTAGGGTAAGGGTAAGGTTTAGGATTAGTGTTAAGGTTAAGGGTAAGGTTAGGTTTAGGGTTAGAGGTAGGGTTAAGTTTAGGGTTAGCGTTAGGGTTAGGGTTAGGTTTAGCGTTAGGGTTAGGGTAAGGGTAAGGGTTAGGATAGGATTAGGGTTAAGGTTAAGTTTAGGGTTAGGGTTAGGGTTAGGATTAGGGTAAAGGTTAGGGTAGGGTAAGGGTTAGAGTTAGGGTTAAGGTTAGGATTAGAGTTAGGTTTAGGGTTAGGGTAAGGGTAAGGGTTAGGGTTAGGTTTAGGGTTCGGGTTAGGTTAAGGGTTAGGGTTATTGTTTTGGGTTAGGGTTAGGGTTAGGGTAAGGGCTAGGGTTAGGGTTAGGCTTAGGGTAGGGATTATGGTTAGGGTTAGGGTAAGGGTAAGGGTTAGTGTTAGGGTTAGGGTTAGGGTTAGGTTTAGGGTTAGGGTTAGGGTTAGGGTGAGGGTAAAAGTTAGGGTTAAGTTTAGGGTTAGGGTTAGTTTTACGGTTAGGGTTAGGGTAAGGGGAAGGGTTAGGGTTAGGATTAGGTTTAGAGTTAGGGTGAGGGTTAGGATTAGGGTTAGGGTTAGGGTTAAGTTTAGGGTTGGGGTTAGTTTTAGGGTTAGGGTTAGTGTTAGGGTAAGGGTTAGGGTTAGGATTAGGGTTAGGGTTAGGTTAAGGGTTATGGTTACCGTTAGGGTTACGCTTAGGGTTTGGGTTAGGGTTAGGGTAAGGATAAGGTTTAGGGTTAGGTTTAGGGTTAGGGTTAGGTTTAGTATTGGGGTTAAGGTTAGGGTTAGGGTAAGGGTTAGGGTTAGGGTTAGGGTTAGGGTTAGGGTAAGGGTTAGGGTTAGGGTTAGGGTATGGGTTAGGGTTAGGGTAAGGGTTAGGATTAGGGTGAGGGTTAGATTTAGGGTTGGGGTTAAGGTTAGGTTTAAGGTTAGGGTAAAGGTAGGGGTTACGGTTTGGGTTAGGGTTAGGGTTAGGGTTAGGTTTAAGGTTATGGTTGGGGTTAGGGTTTAGTGTTAGGGTTAGGGTTAGGGTTAGGGTTAGGGGAAGGGTTAGGGTTAGGGTTAGGGTAAGGGTTAAGATTAGGGATAGGGTAAGGGTAAGGGGTAGGGTTAGGGTAGGGTTAGGGTCAGGGTAAAGGTAAGGTTTGGGTTAGTGTTAGGTTTAGGCATAGGCTTAGGGTAAGAGTAAGGGTTAGGGATAGTGTTAGGGTTAGGGTTAGGGTTAGGGTTAGGGTTAGGTTTAGGGTTAGGGTTAGGGTAAGGGTAAGGATTAGGGTTAGGGCTAGGGTTAGCGTTAGGGTTAAGGTTAGGGTTAGGGTTAGGCTTAGGGTAAGGGTTAGGGTTAGTGTTAGGGCTAGGGTAAGTGTTAGGGTTAGGGTTAGGGTTAGGTTTAGGGTTAGGGTTAGGTTAAGGGTAAGGGTTAGTGTTAGGGTTAGGGTTAGGGAAAGGGTAAGGGTTAGGGTTAGGGTTAGGGTTAGGGTAAGGGTTAGGGTTAGTGTTAGGGCTAGGGTAAGTGTTAGGGTTAGGGTTAGGGTTAGGTTTAGGGTTTGGATTAGGGTAAGGGAAAGGGTTAGGGTTAGGGATTGGGTTAGGGTTAGGTTAAAGGTAAGGGTTAGGGTTAATGTTAGGTTTAGGGTTAGGCTTAGTGTAAGGGTAAGGGTTAGGGATAGGGTTAGTGTTAGGGTTAAGTTTAGGGTAAGGGTTAGGGTCAGGGTAAGGGTAAGAATTAGGGTTAGAATTAGGGTGAGGGTTAGGGTAAGTGTTAGGGTTAGGGTTAGGGTTAGTGTTAGGGTAAGTTTAAGAGTTAGGGTTATGATTAGGGTTAGGTGTTAGTGTTAGGGTTAGGTTAGGGTTAGGTTTAGGGTTAGGGATATGGTAAGGGTAAGGGTTAGGTTTAGGGTTAGGGTTAGGGTTAAGGTTAGCGTTAGGGTTAGGGTAAGGGTAAGGGGGAGGTTAGTGTTAGGGTTAGGGTTAGGGTAAGGGTTAGGGTTAGGGTTAGGGTTAAGTTTAGGTTTAGGGTTAAGGTTAGGGTAAGGGTAAAGGTAAGGGTTAGGGTTAGTGTTAGGTTTAGGGTTAGGTTTAGGTTTAGGGTTAGGATAAGTGTACGGGTTAGGGTTAAGGTTAGGGTTAGGGTAAGGTTTAGGGTTAGCGTTAGGATTAGGGTAATGGTAAGGGTAGTGTTAGGATTAGGGTTAGGATTAGGGTAAGTGTTTGGGTTAGTGTTAGGTTTAGGATTAGGGTTAGGTTTAGGGTTAGAGTTAGGGTAAGGGTAAGGATTAGGGTTAGGGTTAGGGTTAGCGTTAGGATTAAGGTTAGGGTTAGGGTTAGGGTTAGGGTAACCTTTAGGGTTAGGGTTCGGGTAAGAGTCAGGGTTAGGGTTCGTGTTAGGGTTAGAGTTATGCTTAGGGTAAGGGTAAGGGTTAGGGTTAGGGTTACGTTAATGATTTGGGTTAGGGTTTAGGGATAGGGTTAGGGTTGCGATAAGGTTAGGGATAGGGTAAGGGTAAGGGTAAGGGTTACTGTAAGGTTTAGGGTTAGGGTTAAGGTTAGCGATAGAGTAAGGGTAAGGGTTAGGGTTAGGGTTAGTTTGAGGTTAAGGGTTAGGTTTAGGGTTAGGGTTAGGATAAGTGTTAGGGTTAGGTTTAGGGTTAGAGTTAGGGTAAGGGTAAGTTTTAGGGTTATGGTTAGTTTAAGGGTTAGGGTTAGGGTTAAGTTTAGGGTTAGGGTTAGGGTAAGAGTAAGGGTTAGGGTTAGGGTTAGGGTTAGGGTTAGGTTTAGGGTTAGGGTTAGGGTAAGGGTAAGGGTTAGGGTTAGGTTTAGGGTTAGGGTAAGGGTAAGGGTTAGGGTTAGGGTTAGGTTAAGGGTTAGGGTTAGGGTTAGGGTTAGGGTTAGGGTAAGGGTAAGGGTTAGGGTTAGGGTTAGGGTATGGGTTATGGTTAAGGTTAGGGTTAGGGTTAGGGTTAGGGTTAGGGTTAGGGTTAGGGTTAGGGTTAGGTTTAGGGTTAGCTTTAGGGTTAGGGTTAGGGTAAGGTTAAGTGTTAGGTTTAGGTTTAGGGTTAAGGTTAAGGTTAGTGTTAGGGTTAGGGTTAGGGTTAGGGTAAGGGCTAGGTTGGGGTGAGGTTTAGAGTTAGGGTTAAGTTTAGGATTAGAGTTAGATTTAGGTTTAGGGTTAGGGTTAGGGTTAGGGTTAGGGTTAGGATTAGGTTAAGGGTTAGGGTTAGGGGTTAGGGTTAGGGTTAGGGTTACGGTAAGGGCTAGGGTTAGGGTTAGGGTTAGGGTAAGGATTATGGTTAGGTTTAGGGTTATGGTCAGTTTTAGGATTAGGGTGAGGGTTAGATTTAGGGTTGGGGTTAAGGTTAGGTTTAGGGTTAGGGTAAGGGTAGGGGTTACGGTTAGGGTTAGGGTTAGGGTTAGAATAAGGGTAGGGCTTATTGTTAGGGTTAAGGTCAGGGTTAGGTTTAGTGTTACGGTTAGGGTTAGGATTAGGTTTAAGGTTAGTGTTAGGGTAAGTGTTAGGGTTAGGGTTAGAGTTAAGGTTAAGTTTAGGGTTAGGGTTAGGGTTAGGTTTAATGTTATGGTTAGGATAAGGGTAAGGGTTAGTGTTAGAGTTAGGGTTAGGGTTAGGATAAGGGTAAGGGTTAGGGTTAGGGTTAGGATTAGGGGATATGTTTAGGGTTAGGTTTAAGGTTAGGGTTAGGGTAAGGGTAAGGGTTAGGGTTAGGGATAGGGTTAGGGTTAGGGTTAGGGTTAGTTTTAGGGTTAGGGTTAGGGTAAGGGTAAGGGTTAGGGTTTAGGTTAGGGTTAGGGTTAAGGTTAGGGTTAGGGATAGGGTAAGGGTAAGAGGTAGGGTTAGGGATAGGGTTAGGGTGAGGGTAAAGGTAAGGTTTAGGGTTAGTGTTAGGTTTAGGGTTAGGCTTAGGGTAAGGGTAAGGGTTAGGGATAGTGTAAGGGTTAGGGTTAGGGTTAGGGTTAGGGTAAGGGTAAGAATTAGGGTTAGGGTTATGATTAGCGTTAGGGTTAAGGTTAGGGTTAGCGTTAGGGTTAGGGTAAGGGTTAGGGTTAGGATTAGGGCAAGGGTTAGGTTTAGGTTTCGGGTTAGGGTTAGAATTAGGCTTAGGGTAAGGGTAAGGGTTAGGGTTAGGGTTAGGTTTAGGGTTAGGGGTAGGGGAAGGGTTAGGGTTAGGGTTAGGGTTAGGTTTAGGGTAAGGGTTAGGGTTAGGGTTAGGGTTATGTTTAGGGTTAGGGTTAGTTTTAGGGTTAGGGTTAGGGTAAGGGTAAGGGTTAGGGTTAGGGTTAGGGTTAGGATTTGGTTTAGGGTAAGGGGAAGGTTTAGGGTTAACTTTAGGGCTGGGTTTGGTTTAGTGTTGGAGTTAAGTTTAGGGTTAGGGTAAGGGTTAGGGTTATGGTAAGGTTAGGGTTAGGGTTAGGGTTAGATTTAGGGTTAGGGTGAAGGTTAGGTTTAGGGTTAGGATAAGGATAAGGGTTAGGGTTAGCGTTAGGTTTAGGAATAGGGTAAGGGTAAGGGTTAGGGTTAGGGTTAAGGTTAGGGTTAGGGTAAGTGTTAGGGTTAGGGTTAGGGTTAGATTTAATGTTAGTGTTACGGTTAGGTTTAGGGTTAGGTTAAGGGTAAGGGTTAGTGTAAGAGTTAGGGTTAGGGTTAGGGAAAATGTAAGGGTTAGGGTTAGGGTTAGGGTAAGGGTTAGGGTTAGTGTTAGGGCTAGGGTAAGTGTTAGGGTTAGGGTTAGGGTTAGGTTTAGGGTTTCGGTTAGGGTAAGGGAAAGTGTTAAGGTTAGGGATTGGGTTAGGTTTAAGTTAAAGGTAAGGGTTAGGGTTAATGTTAGGTTTAGGGTTAGGCTTAGGGTAAGGGTAAGGGTTAGGGATAGGGTTAGGGTTAGCGTTAAGTTTAGGGTAAGGGTTAGGGTTAGGGTAAGGGTTAGGGTTAGGGTTAGGGTTAGGGTTAGTGTTAGGGTAAGTTTAAGTGTTAGGGTTATGATTAGGGTTAGGTGTTAGTGTTAGGGTTAGTTTAGGGTTAGGTTTAGGGTTAGGGATAGGGTAAGGGTAAGGGTAAGGGTTAGGGTTAGGGTTAGGGTTAAGGTTAGCGTTAGGGTTAGGGTAAGGGTAAGGGGGAGGTTAGTGTTAGGGTAATGGTTAGGGTAAGGGTTAGGGTTAGGGTTAGGGTTAAGTTTAGGGTTAGGGTAAAGGTTAGGGTAAGGGTAAAGGTAAGGGTTAGGGTTAGTGTTAGGTTTAGGGTTAGGTTTTGGTTTAGGGTTAGGATAAGGGTACGGGTTAGGGTTAAGGTTATGGTTAGGGTAAGGTTTAGGGTTAGCGTTAGGATTAGGGTAATGGTAAGGGTGGTGTTAGGATTAGGGTTAGGATTAGGGTAAGTGTTAGGGTTAGGTTTAGGATTAGGGTTAGGTTTAGGGTTAGAGTTAGGGTAAGGGGAAGGATTAGGGTTAGGGTTAGGGTTAGCGTTAGGGTTAAGGTTAGGGTTTGGGTTAGGGTTAGGGTAACCTTTAGGGTTAGGGTTCGGGTAAGAGTTAGGGTTAGGGTTCGTGTTAGGGTTAGAGTTATGCTTAGGGTAAGGGTAAGGGTTAGGGTTAGGGTTACGTTAATGATTTGGGTTAGGGTTTAGGGATAGGTTTAGGGTTGCGATAAGGTTAGGGATAGGGTAAGGGTAAGGGTAAGGGTTATTGTAATGGTTAGGGTTATTGTTAGGGTTAGCGATAGAGTAAGGGTAAGGGTTAGGGTTAGGGTTAGGTTTAGGTTAAGGGTTAGGTTTAGGGTTAGGGTTAGGATAAGTGTTAGGGTTAGGTTTAGGGTTAGAGTTAGGGTAAGGGTAAGTTTTAGGGTTAGGGTTAGGTTTAGGGTTAGGGTTAGGTTAAGGGTTAGGGTTAGGGTTAGGTTTAGGGTTAGGGTTAGGGTAAGAGTAAGGGTTAGGGTTAGGGTTAGGGTTAGGGTTAGGGTTAGGGTAAGGGTAAGGGTTAGGGTTAGGGTTAGGGTAAGGGTAAGGGTTAGGGTTAGGGTTAGGTTAAGGGTTAGGGTTAGGGTTAGGGTTAGGGTTAGGGTAAGGGTAAGGGTTAGGGTTAGGGTTAGGTGTAGGGTTAGGGTATGGGTTATGGTTAAGGTTAGGGTTAGGGTTAGAGTTAGGTTTAAGTTTAGGGTTAGCGTTAGGGTTAGGGTTATCTTTAGGGTTAGGGTTAGGGTAAGCTTAAGGGTTAGGTTTAGGTTTAGGGTTAAGGTTAAGGTTAGTGTTAGGGTTAGGTTTAGGGTTAGGGTAAGGGCTAGGTTGGGGTGAGGTTTAGAGTTAGGGTTAAGTTTAGGATTAGAGTTAGGTTTAGGGTTAGGGTTAGGGTTAGGGTTAGGGTTAGGATTAGGTTAAGGGTTAGGGTTAGGGGTTAGGGTTAGGGTTAGGGTTACGGTAAGGGCTAGGGTTAGGGTTAGGGTTAGGGTAAGGTTTATGGTTAGGTTTAGGGTTATGGTAAGTTTTAGGATTAGGGTGAGGGTTAGATTTAGGGTTGGGGTTAAGGTTAGGTTTAGGGTTAGGGTAAGGGTAGGGGTTACAGTTAGGGTTAGGGTTAGGGTCAGAGTAAGGGTAGGGCTTAGGTTTAGGGTTAAGGTTAGGGTTAGGTTTAGTGTTAGGGTTAGGGTTACGATTAGGTTTAAGGTTAGTGTTAGGGGAAGTGTTAGGGTTAGTGTTAGGGTTAAGGTTAAGGTTAGGGTTAGGGTTAGGGTTAGGTTTAATGTTAGGGTTAGGATAAGGGTAAGGGTTAGTGTTAGAGTTAGGGTTAGGGTTAGGGTAAGGGTAAGGGTTAGGGTTAGGGTTAGGATTAGGGGATATGTTTAGGGTTAGGTTTAAGGTTAGGGTTAGGGTAAGGGTAAGGGTAAGGGTTAGGGTTAGGGATAGGGTTAGGGTTAGGGTTAGATTTAGGGTTAGGGTTAGGGTAAGGGTAAGGGTTAGGGTTTAGGTTAAGGTTAGGGTTAAGGTTAGGGTTAGGGATAGGGTAGGGTAAGGGGTAGGGTTAGGGATAGGGTTAGGGTGAGGGTAAAGGTAAGGTTTAGGGTTAGTGTTAAGTTTAGGGTTAGGCTTAGGGTAAGGGTAAGGGTTAGGGATAGTGTAAGGGTTAGGGTTAGGGATAGGGTTAGGGTTAGGGTTAGGGTAAGGGTAAGAATTAGGGTTAGGGTTATGATTAGCGTTAGGGTTAAGGTTAGGGTTAGCGTTAGGGTTAGGGTAAGGGTTAGGGTTAGGATTAGGGCAAGGGTTAGGTTTAGGTTTCGGGTTAGGGTTAGAATTAGGCTTAGGATAAGGGTAAGGGTTAGGGTTAGGGTTAGGTTTAGGGTTAGGGGAAGGGGAAGAGTTAGGGTTAGTGTTAGGGTTAGGTTCAGGGTAAAGGTTAGGGTTAGGGTTAGGGTTATGTTTAGGGTTAGGGTTAGTTTTAGGGTTAGGGTTAGGGTAAGGGTAAGGGTTAGGGTTAGGGTTAGGGTTAGGATTTGGTTTAGGGTAAGGGTAAGGTTTAGGGTTAACTTTAGGGTTAGGGTTTGGTTTAGTGTTGGAGTTAAGTTTAGGGTTAGGGTAAGGGTTAGGGTTAGGGTTAGGGTTAGATTTAGGGTTGGGGTTAAGGTTAGAATTAGGGTTAGGATAAGGGTAAGGGTTAGGGTTAGCGTTAGGTTTAGGATTAGGTTAAGGGTAAGGGTTAGGGTTAGGGTTAAGGTTAGGGTTAGGATAAGTGTTAGAGTTAGGGTTAGGGTTAGATTTAAGGTTAGTGTTACGGTTAGGTTTAGGGTTAGGTTAAGGGTAAGGGTTAGTGTTAGAGTTAGGGTTAGGGTTAGGGAAAGGGTAAGGGTTAGGGTTAGGGTTAGGGTAAGGGTTAGGGTTAGTGTTAGGGCTTGGGTAAGTGTTAGGGTTAGAGTTAGGTTTAGGGTTTGGGTTAGGGTAAGGGAAAGTGTTGAGGTTAGGGATTGGGTTAGGGTTAGGTTAAAGGTAAGGGTTAGGGTTAATGTTAGGTTTAGGGTTAGGCTTAGGGTAAGGGTAAGGGTTAGGGATAGGGTTAGGGTTAGGGTTAAGTTTAGGGTAAGGGTTAGGGTTAGGGTAACGGTAAGAATTAGGGTTAGGATTAGGGTGAGGGTTAGGGTAAGTGTTAGGGTTAGGGTTAGGGTTAGGGGTAGTGTTAGGGTAAGTTTAAGTGTTAGGGTTATGGTTAGTTTTAGGTGTTAGGGTTAGGGTTAGTTTAGGGTTAGGTTTAGGGTTAGGGTTAGGGTAAGGGTAAGGGTGAGGGTTAGGGTTAGGGTTAGGGTTAGGGTTAAGGTTACCGTTAGGGTTAGGGTAAGGGTAAGGGGGAGGTTAGTGTTAGGGTTATGGTTAGGGTAAGGGTTAGGGTTAGGGTTAGGGTTAAGTATAGGGTTAGGGTTAGGGTTAGGGTAAGGGTAAAGGTAATGCTTAGGGGAAGGGTAAGGTTTAGGGTTAGGGTTAGGGTTAGGGTTAGCGATAGGGTAAGGGTAAGGGTTAGGGTTAGGGTTAGGTTTGGGTTAAGAGTTAGGTTTAGGGTTAGGGTTAGGATAAGGGTTATGGTTAGGTTTAGGGTTAGAGTTAGGGTAAGGGTAAGTTTTAGGGTTAGGATTAGGTTTAGGGTTAGGGTTAGGTTAAGGGTTAGGTTTAGGGTTAGGGTTAGGTTTAGGGATAGGGTTAGGGTAAGGGTAAGGGTTAGGGTTAGGGTTAGGGTTAGGTGTCAGGGTTAGGGTTAGGTTAGGGTTAGGTTTAGGGTAGGGTTAGGGTAAGGGTAAGGGTTATGGTTAGGGTTAGGGTTAGGGTTAGGGTTAGGATAAGTGTAAGGGTTAGGGTTAGGGTTAGGGTTAGCATTAAGGTTAGGGTTAGGGTAAGGGTGAGGGTTAGGGTTAGGGTTAGGGTTACGGTTAGGGTTAGGGGTTAGGTTAGGGTTAGGGTTAAGGTTAAGGTTAGGGTTAGGGTTAGGGTTAGGGTAAGGGCTAGGTTTAAGTTTAGTTTCAGGGTAAGGATTAGGGTTATGGTTAGGGTTAGGGTTAGGGTTAGGGTAAGTGTATGTGTTAGGGTTTGTGTTAGGGTTAGAGTTAGGATTAGGGTTAGGGTTAAAGTAAGGGTAAGGGTTAGGGTTAGGCTTCGGGGAAGGTTTTCAGTAAGGGTTCGGGTTAGGTTTAGGGTATGGGTAAGGTTGAGGGTATGGGTTAGGGTTAGGGATCAGGTTAGGGTAAGTGTAAGAGTTAGGGTTAGGTTTAGGGTTATGTTTAGGGTTAGGATAAGGGTAAATGTTAGGATTAGTGTTAAGGTTATGGTTAAGGTTAGGGTTAGGGTTAGAGTTAGGTTTAAGGTTAGGGTTAGCGTTAGGGTTAGGTTTAGCTTTAGGGTTAGGGTTAGGGTAAGGTTAAGGGTTAGGTTTAGGGTTAGGGTTAAGGTTAAGGTTAGTGTTAGGGTTAGGGTTAGGGTTAGGGTAAGGGCTAGGGTAGGGTGAGGTTTAGAGTTAGGGTTAAGTTTAGGATTAGAGTTAGGTTTAGGTTTAGGGTAAGGGTAAGGGTTAGGGTTAGGGTTAGGGTTAGGTTTAAGGTTAGCGTTAGGGTAAGTGTTAGGTTTAAGGTTAGGTTTAGGGTTAAGGTTAGGGTTAGGGTGAGGGTAAAGGTTTGTGTTAAGTTTAGGGTTAGGGTTAGCTTTAGGGTTAGGGTTAGGGTAAGGGGAAGGGTTAGGGTTAGGATTAGTGTTAGGGTTAGGGTTAGGGTTAGGTTAAGGGTTAGGGTTAGGGTAAGTGTATGTGTTAGGGTTAGTGTTAGGGTTAGGGTTAGGATTAGGGTTAGGGTTAAGGTAAGGGTAAGGGTTAGGGTTAGGCTTCGGGGAAGGTTTAGGGTAAGGGTTAGGGATAGGGTTAGGGTTAGGGTATGGGTAAGGGTTAGGGTTAGGGTTAAGGTTAGTGTTAGGGTTAGTGTTAGGGTTAGGGTTAGGGTTAGGTTTAAGGTTAGCGTTAGGGTAAGTGTTAGGTTTAAGGTTAGGTTTAGGGTTAAGGTTAGGGTTAGGGTTAGGGTTAGGTTTAGTGTTAGGGTTAGGTTAAGGGTAACGGTTAGGGTTAGGTTTAGGGTTAGGGTTAGGGTAAGGGTTAGGCTTAGGGTAAGGTTTAGGATTAGGGTAAGGGTTAGGTTTAGGGTTAGGGTTAAGGTTAGGGTTGGGGTAAGTTTTACGGTTAGGGTTAGGGTTAGGGTAAGTGTAAGGGTTAGGGTTAGGTATAGGGTTAGGTTTAGGGTTAGGGTAAGGGTTATGGTTAAGGTTAGGGATAGGTTTAGGGATTGGGTTAGGTTAAGTGTAAGGGTTAGGGTTAGGATTAGGGTTAGGGTTAGGGTAAGGGTTATGGTTAGGGTTAATGTTAGGTTTAGGAATTGGGTTAGGGTAAGGTTAAGGGTTAGGGTTAGGTTTAGTGTTGGGTTTAAGGTTAGGGTTAGGGTAAGGGTTAGGTGTAGGGTAAGGTTTAGGGTTAGATTTAGGGTTGGAGGTAAGGTTAGGTTTAGGGTTAGGGTAAGGTTAAGGGTTAGGTTCAGGGTTAGGGTTAGGGTATGGGTAAGGGTTAGGGTTAGGGTTAAGGTTACTGTTAGGGTTAGGGTTAGGTTTAAGGTTAGCGTTAGGGTAAGTGTTAGGGTTAAGGTTAGGTTTAGGGTTAAGCTTATGGTTAGGGTTAGGTTTAGGGTTAGGTTTAGGTTAAGGGTAAGGGTTAGTGTTTGCGTTAGTGTAAGGGTTAGGGTTAGGGTTAGGGTAAGGGTAAGGTTTTGGTTTAGGATTAGGGTTAGGGTAAGGGTAAAGGTTAGGGTTAGGGATAGGTTTAGGGTTAGGGTTAGGTTTAGGGTTAGGGTTAGGGTAAGGGTAAGTGTTAGTGTTAGGGTTAGGTTTAGAGTTAAGGTTAGGGTTAGGGTTAGGGTAAGCTTAAGGGTTAGGTTTAGGGTTAGGGTTAGGGTAAGGGTAAGGGTTATCGTTAGGGTTATGGTTAGGGTAAGGTTTAGGGTTAGGTTAAGGGTTAGGGTTAGGGTTCGGGTTAGGTTAAGGGTTAGAGTTAGGGATTAGCGTTAGGGTTTGGTTAGAGTTAGGGTAAGGGTTAGGATTAGGGTTTGGGTTAGGGTTAGGGTAAGTGTTAGAGTTAGGGTTAAGGTTAGGGTAAGCGTTAGGATTAGGGTTAGGGTTAGGGTAAGTGTTAGGGTTAGGGTTAGGTTTAGGTTTAGGTTTAGGGTTAGGGTTAAGGTTAGGGTAAGGGAAAGGGTTAGGGTTAAGGTAACGGTTAGGGTTTCTTTTAGGGTTAGGGTTAGGTTTAGTGTAAGGGTAAGATTTAAGGTTAGGATTAGGGTTAGGTTTAGGGTAAGGGTTAGCGTTAGGGTTAGGTTTAGGGTTAGGGTTAGGGTAAGGGTAAAGGTTGGGGTTAAGGATAGGTTTAGGTTTAGTGTTGGGGTTAAGGTTAGGTTTAGGGTAAGCGTTAGGGTTAGGGTTAGGTTTAGGGTTACGTTTAGGGTTACGCTTAATGTTAGGGTTAGGTTTAGGGTTATGTTTAGGGTTACGGTTAGAGTTAGGGTTAGGGTTAGGGTAAGGGTATGTGTTAGGGTTAGGGTTAGGGTTAGGATTAGCGTTACGGTAAGGGTAAGGGTTAAGGTTAGGGTTAGGGTTAGGGTTAGGTTTAGGGTAAGGATTAGGGTTAGGTTTAGGTAAGGGTAAGGTTTAGGGTTAGGGTTAGTGTTAGGGTAAGGGGAAGTGTTAGGGTTAAGGTTAGGTTTAGGGTTAGGATTAGGGTTATTGTAAGGGTAAGGGTTAGGATTAGGGTTAGGTTTAGGATTAGGGTTAGGGTAAGGTTTAGGGTAAGGGTTAGGGTAAGAGTAGGGGTTAGGGTAAGGGAAAGTGTTAGGCTTAGGGTTAGGGTTAGAATAATGTTAAGTGTTAGAGTTAGGGTTAGGGTTAGGGTTAGGGTTTGATTCAGGTTTAGGTTTAGGGTTATCCTTAGGGTTAGGGTAAGAGTAAGGGTTAGGGTTAGGATTGGGGTTAGGGTTAGAGGTAGAGGTAGGTTTAGGGTAAGTGTTAGGGTTAGGGTTAGGGTTAGGGTAAGGGTTAAGGTTTAAGTTTAGGGTTAGGGTAAGGGTTAGGGTTAGGGTTAGGTTTAGGGTTAGGGTAAGGTTGAGTGTTCAGGTTAGGATTAGGTTTCGGGTTAGGGTAAGGGTAAGAGTTAGGGTTAGGGTTATGGCTAGGTTTAGGGTTAGGATAAAGGTAAGGGTTAGGATTAGTGTTAAGGTTATGGTTAAGGTTATGGTTAGGGTTAGAGTTAGGGTTAAGGTTAAGGTTAGCGTTAGGGTTACGGTAAGGTTAAGGGTTAGGGTTAAGGTAAGGGTAAGAGTTAGGTTTAGGGTTAGGGTTAAAGTTCAGGTTAGTGTTAGGGTTAGGGTTAGGGTTAGGGTAAGGGCTAGGGTAGAGTGAGGTTTAGAGTTAGGGTTAAGGTTAGGATTAGAGTTAGGTTTAGGTTTAGGGTAAGGGTAAGGGTTAGGGTTAGGGTTAGTGTTAGGTTTAGCGTTAGGGTTAGGTTTAGTGTTGGGGTTAAGGTTAGGGTAAGGGTTAGGTTTAGGGTTAGGGTTAAGGTTAGGGTTGGGGTTAGTTTTACGGTTAGGGTTAGGGTTAGTGTAAGTGTAAGGTTTAGGGTTAGGTTTAAGGTTAGGTTTAGGGTTAGAGTTAGGGTAAGGGTTATGGTTAAGGTTAGGGTTAGGTTTAGGAATTGGGTTAGGGTAAGTGTAAGGGTTAGGGTTAGGATTAGGGTTAGGGTTAGGGTAAGGGTTATGGTTAGGGTTAATGTTAGGTGTAGGGATTGGGTTAGGGTAAGGTTAAGGGTTAGGGTTAGGTTTAGGGTTAGGTTTAGTTTTGGGGTTAAGGTTAGTGTTAGGGTAAGGGTTAGTCTTAGGGTAAGGTAAAGTGTTAGGTTTAGGGTTAGGGTTAGGGTAAGGGTAAGGGTTAGGGTTAGGTTTAGGGTATGGGTAAGGGTTAGGGTTAGGGTTAAGGTTAGTGTTAGGGTTAGGGTTAGGGTTAGGTTTAAGGATATCGTTAGGGTAAGTGTTAGGGTTAAGGTTAGGTTTAGGGTTAAGGTTAGGGTTAGGGTTAGGTTTAGGGTTAGGTTTAGGTTAAGGGTAAGGGTTAGTGTTTGGGTTAGTGTAAGGGTTAGGGTTAGGGTTAGAGTTAGCATTAAGGTTAGTGTTAGGGTTAGGGTAAGGGTAAGCTTTAGGTTTAGGGTTAGGGTTAGGGTAAGCGTAAATGTTAGGGTTAGGGATAGGTTTAGGGTTAGGGTTAGGTTTAGGGTTAGGGTTAGGTTTAGGGTTAGGGTTAGGGTAAGGGTAAGGGTTAGTGTTAGGGTTAGGTTTAGAGTTAAGGTTAGGGTTAGGGTTAGGGTAAGGGTAAGGGTTAGGTTTAGGTTTAGGGTTAGGGTAAAGGT
>JANJXV010001432.1:110000-124224 GCA_024803745.1 Megascapheus bottae
AGGGTTAGGGTTAAGGTAAGGGTAAGGGTTAGGATTAGGGTTAGGATTATGGAAAGGGTTAGGGTTAGGGTTACGGTAAGGGTAAGGGTTAGGGTTAGGGTTAGGTTTAGGGTAAGGGTAAGGGTTCGGGTTAGGGTAAGGATTAGGGTTAGGTTAGGGTAAGGGTTAGGTTATGGTTACGGTAAGTGTTAGGGTTAGGGTTAGGATAAGGTTTAGGGTTAGGGTTAGTGTTAGAGCTAGGGTAGGGGTTAGGGTTAGGGTTAGGGTTAGGGTTAGGGTAAGGGTTAGGGTTAAGGTTAGGGGTAGGTTTAGGGTTGGGGTTAAAGTTAGGGTTAGGTTAGGGTAAGGGATAGGTTTAGGGTTAGAGTTAGGTTTAGGGTTGGGGTTAAGGTTAGGGTTAGGGTTAGGTTAAGGGTACGGCTTAGGGTTAGGTTTGGGGTTAGAGTAAGTGTTAGGGGAAGTGTTAGGGTTAGGATTAGGTTAGGGTAAGGGATAGAGTTAGGGTTAGAGTCAGGTTTAGGGTTGGGGTTAAGGTTAGGGTTAGGGTTTGGGTAAGGCTAAGGGTTAGGGTTAGGGGTAAGGTTACGTTTAGGGTTAGGGTAAGGATAAGGGTTAGGGTTTGGGTTAGGTTTAGGGTTGGGGTTAAGGTTAGGGATAGGGTAAGGGTAAGGGTAAGGGTTAGGGTTAAGGTTAGGTTTAGGGTTAGGGTTAGGGTAACTGTAAGGTTTAGGGTTAGGGTTAGTGGTAGTGTTAGGTTTAGTGTTGGGGTTAAGGTTAGGGTTAGGGTAAGGGTTAGGGTTAGGGTTGGGGTTAGTGTTGGGGTTAGGGTTAGGGTTAGGGCTAGGGTAAGGGAAAGGGTAAGGGTTAGGATTAGGGTTAGGGTTATGGTTAGGGTTAGGGTTAGGTTTAGATTTGGGGTTAAGGTTAGGGTTAGGGTAAGCGTTACAGTTATGATTAGGGTTTGGGTAAGGGTAAGGGTTAGCATTAAAGTTAGGGTTAGGGTTAGGGTAAGGGTAAGGGTTAGGGTTAGGGTTAGGGTTATGGTTAGGGAAAGGGTAAGGTGTAGGGTTAGGTTTAGGGATAGGGTAAGGATTAGGGTTAGGTTTATGGTTAGGGTAAGGGTAAGGTTAGGGTTAGGGTTAGGGTTACGTTTAGGGTAAGGGTAAGGGTTAGGGTTAGGGTTAGGGTTAGGTTAAGGGTTGGGGTTAAGGTTAGGGTTAGGGTAAGGGTTAGGGTTAGGGTTGGGGTTAGTGTTGGGGTTAGGGTTAGGGTTAGGGCTAGGGTAAGGGAAAGGGTAAGGGTTAGGATTAGGGTTAGGGTTATGGTTAGGGTTAGGGTTAGGTTTAGATTTGGGGTTAAGGTTAGGGTTAGGGTAAGCGTTACAGTTATGATTAGGGTTTGGGTAAGGGTAAGGGTTAGCATTAAAGTTAGGGTTAGGGTTAGGGTAAGGGTAAGGGTTAGGGTTAGGGTTAGGGTTATGGTTAGGGAAAGGGTAAGGTGTAGGGTTAGGTTTAGGGATAGGGTAAGGATTAGGGTTAGGTTTATGGTTAGGGTAAGGGTAAGGTTAGGGTTAGGGTTAGGGTTACGTTTAGGGTTAGGGGTTAGGGTTAGTGTTAGGGTTAGGGTTAGGGTTAGGGTTAGGGTAAGTTTTAGGGTTAGGGGTAGGGTTAGGGTTAGGTTAAGGGTTAGGGTTAGGGTTTAGGGTTAGGTTTGGGGTTAAGGTTAGTGATAGGGTTAGGGTAAGGTTAGGGTTAGGGTTTAGGGTTAGGGTTGGGGTTAAGTTTAGGGTTAGGGTTAGAGTAAGGATTAGGGTTAGGGTTAGGGTTAGGGTAAGGGCAAGGGTTAGGGTTAGGGTGAGGGTTACGGTTAGAGTTAGGGGTTAGGTTTAGTGTTAGGTTCAGGGTTAAAGTTAGGGTAAGGATAAGAGTTAGGGTTAGGGACAGGGTTAGGGATCGGGTTAGGTTTAGGGTAGGGTTAGGGTAAGGGTTAGGGTTAGGGTTATGGTTATGGTTAAAGTTAGGCTCAGAGTTAGGGTAAGGGTAAGGGTTATTGTTAGGGTTAGGGTTAGGGTAAGTGTTAGTTTTAGGGTTAGGGTTAGGGTTAGGCTAAGGATAAGTTTTAGGGTTAGGGGTAGGATTAGGGTTAGGATAAGGGTTAGGGTTAGTGGTTAGGGTTATGGTTGGGGTTAAGGTTAGGGTTAGGGTTAGGGTAAGGGTTATGGTTAGGTTTAGCATTAGGGTAAGTGTAAGGGTTAGGGTTAAGGTTAAGGTTAGGTGTAGGGTTAGGGTTAGGGTAAGGGTAAGGGTTAGTGTTAGGGTTAGGTTTAGGTTTAGTGTTTGGATTAAGTTTAGGGATATTGTAAGGGTTATGGTTACAGTTAGGTTTAGTGTTGGGGTTAGGGTTAGGGTAAGGGTTAAGGTTAGGGTTAGGGTTAGGGTAAGGATAAGGATTAGGGTTAGAGTTAGGGTTACGGTTAGGGTTAGGGGTTAGGGTTAGTGTTAGGTTTAGGGTTAGGGTTAGGGTGTGGATAAGAGTTAGGTTTGGGGGTAGGGTTAGGGTAAGGGTTAGGGTCAGGGTATGGTTATGGTTAATGTTAGGCTTAGAGTTAGGGTAAGGGTAAGGATTAGGGTTAGGGTTATTGTTAGGGTAAGTGTTAGGGTTAGGGTTAGGGTAAGGGTAAGTGTTAGGGTTAAGGTTAGGGTTAGGGTTATGTTTAGGGTTAGGGTTAGGGTTAGGGTAAGGGTAAGGGTTAGGGTTAGGGTTAGTGATAGGTTTAGGGTTAGGTTTAGGGTTAGGGTTAGGGTTAGGTTTAGTGTTGGGGTTAAGGTTAGGGTTAGGGTACGTGTTAGGGTTAGGGTTAGGGTTAGGTTTAGGTTTAGGTTTAGGGTTACGGTTAGGGTTAGGGTTAGGGTAAGGGTATGTGTTAGGGTTAGGTTTAGGGTTAGGGTTAGCGTTAGAGTAAGGGTTAGGATTAGGGTTAGGTTTAGTGTTAAGGTAAGGGTAAGGGGTAGGTTTCGTGTTAGGGTTAGGTAAGGGTTACCGTTAGGGTTAGGGTTAGGGTAAGTGTTAGGGTTAGGGTTAGGGTTAGTATAATGGTAAGGTTTAGTTTTAGGATTAAGGTTAGGGTTAGGATAAGGGTTAGGGTTAGGGTTAGGGTTAAAGTTAGGTTAAGAATAAGTTTTAGGGTAGGGTTAGGTTTATGGTTAGGGTAAGTGTTAGGGTTAGGGTTAGGGTTAGGGTTAGGATAAGGGTAAGGGTTAGTTTAGGATTAGGGTTATGCCTAGGATAAGGGTTAGGGTTAGGTTTAGGGTTAAAGTTAGGTTAAGAATAAGTTTTAGGGTAGGGTTAGGGTTAGGGTTAGGGTAAGGGTTAGGGTTAGGGTTAGAGTTAGGTTTAGGGTTGGGGTTAAGGTTAGGGTAAGGGTTAGGGTAACGGTTAGGGTTAGGTTTGGGGTTAAGGTTAGGGTTAGGGTTAGGGTAAGGGTTAGGATTAGGTTTAGCGTTAGGGTGAGGGTAAGGGTTTGGGTTAAGGTTAAGTTGAGGTTTAGGGTTAGGGTTAGGGTTAGTGTTTGGGTTAAGGTTAGGGATAGTGTAAGGGTTAGGGTTAGAGTTAGGTTTAGTGTTGGGTTTAGGGTTAGGGTAAGGGTTACGGTTAGGGTTAGGGTTAGGGTAAGGGTAAGGGTTAGGGTTAGGGTTAGGGTTACGGTTAGGGGTAGGGGTTAGGGTTAGTGTTAGGTTTAGTGTTAGGGTTAGGGTAAGGATAAGAGTTAGGGTTGGGGATAGGGTTAGGGTTCGGGTTAGGTTTAAGGTAGGCTTAGGGTTAAAGTTAGGTTTATGGTTAATGTTAGGCTTAGAGTTAGGGTAAGGGTAACGGTTAGGGTTAGGATTATGGTTAGGGTAAGCGTTAGGGTTAGGGTTAGGGTAAGGGTAAGGGTTAGGGTTAAGGTTAGCGTTAGGGTTAGGTTTAGGGTTAGGGTTAGGGTTAGGGTAAGGGTAAGGGTTACGGTTAGGGTTAAGGTTATGTTTAGGTTTAGGGTTAGGGTTAGGATAAGGGTTAGGGTTAGGTTTAGGGTAAGGGTTAGGGTTAGGGTTAGGGTTATGGTTAGGGTTAGAGTTAGCTTTAGGGTTAGGGTTAGGGTAAGGATTAGGGTTAGGTTTAGGGTTAGTCTAAGTGTTAGTGTTAGAGTAAGGGTTACAGTTAGGGTTAGGGTAAGGTTTAGGCTTAGGGTTAGCGTAAGGGTTAGGTTTAGGGTTAGAGTTAGGGTAAGGGTAAGGGTTAGGTTTAGGATTAGGGTTAGGGTTAGTGTAAGGGTTAGGGTAGGGTTAGGGTTAAGGTTAGGGTTAGGGTTAATTTTAGGGTTAGGGTTAGGGTTAGGGTAACGGTAAGGATTAGGGTTAGGATTAGGGTTAGGGTTAGGGTAAGGGTTAGGGTTAGGTTTAGGGTTAGGGTTAAGGTTAGGATTAGGGTATGTGTTAGGGTTAAGGTTAGGGTTAGTTTTAGGGTTAGGTTTAGGGTTACGGTTAGGGTTATGCTTAGGATAAGGGTGAGGGTATGTGTTAGGGTTAGGGTTAGGGTTATGGTTAGCGTTAGGGTAAGGGTAAGGGTTAGGGTTAGGTTCAGTGTTAAGGTAAGGGTAAGGGTTAGGGTTAGGGTTAGGGTAAGGGTTAGGGTTAGGGTAAGTGTAGGGTGAGGGTTAGGGTTAGCATCAGGGTCAGGGTTAGGGTTAGGGTTAAAGTTAGGTTAAGGGTAAGTTTTAGGGTAGGGTTATGGTTAGGGTTAGGGTAAGGGTTAGGGTTAGGGTTAGAGTTAGGTTTAGGGTTGGGGTTAAGGTTAGGGTTAGGGTAAGGGTAAGGGTTAGGGTTAAGGTTAAGGTTAGGTTTAGGGTTAGGGTTAGGGTTAGGTTTAGTGTTGTGGTTAAGGTTAAGGTTAGGGTAAGGGTTAGGGTTAGGGTTAGGTTTAGTGTTGGGGTTAGGGTTAGAGTAAGGGTTACGGTTAGGGTTAGGGTTAGGGTAAGGGTAAGGGTTAGGGTTAGGGTTACGGTTACGGTTAGGGTTAAAGTTATGTTTAGGGTTTGGTTAAGTGTAAGGGTTAGGGTTAGGGGTAGGGTTAGGGTAAGGATTAGTGTTAGGGTTAGGGTTAGGCTAAGTGTTAGTGGTAGGGGAAGGGTTACGGTTAGGGTTAGGGTAAGTTTTAGGGTTAGGGTTAGGGAAGGGTTAGGGTTAGGTTTAGTTTTAGGGTTATGTTTAGGTTAACGGCAAGGGTTAGGGTTAAGGTTAGGGTTAGGGTTAGATTTAGAGTTAGGATTAGGGTTAGGGTAAGTGTAAGGGTTAGGTTTAAGATTAGGGTTAGGGTTAGGGTAAGGGTTAGGGTAGGGTTAGGGTTAAGGTTAGGGTTAGGTTTAGTTTTAGGTTTAGGGTTAGGGTTAGGTTAAGTGTAAGGGTTAGGGTTAGGATTAGCGTTAGGGTAGGGTAAGGGTTAGGGTTAGGTTTAGGGTTAGGGTTAGGTTTAGTGTTAGGGTTAGGGTAAGGGTAAGGGTTATGGTTAGCGTTAGGGTTAGGTTTAGTGTTGGGGTTAAGGTTAGGGTGAGGGTAAGTGTTAGCATTAGGGTTAGGGTTAGGTTTAGCTTTAGGTTTAGGCTTACAGTTAGGGTTAGGGTTAGGGTTAGGGTAAGGGTATGTGTTAGGGTTAGGTTTAGGGTTAGAGTTAGGGTAAGGGTATGGGTTAGGGTTAGGTATAGTGTTAAGGTAAGGGTAAGGGTTAGGGTTAGTTAAGGGTTAGGGTGAGGGTTAGGGTTAGGGTAAGGGTTATGGTTAGGGTTAGGGTAAGTGTTAGGGTTAGAGTTAGGGTTAGGATAAGGGTTAGGGTTAGGGTTAGGGTTAAAGTTAGGTTAAGGGTAAGTTTTAGGGTAGGGTTAGGGTTAGGGTTAGGGTAAGGGTTAGGTTTATGGTTAGGGTTAGGTTTAGGGTTGGGGTTAAGGTTAGGGTTAGGGTAAGGGTTAGGGTTAGGTTTAGCTTTAGGGTAAGGGTAAGGGTTAGGGTTAAGGTTAAGGTTAGGTTTAGGGTTAGGGTTAGGGTAAGGTTTAGGGTTAAAGTTAGGGTTAGGTTTAGTGTTGGGGTTAGGGCTAGGGTAAGGGTTATGGTTAGGGTTAGGTTTAGGGTAAGGGTAAGGGTTACGATTAGGGTTAGGGTTACGGTTAGGGTTAAGGGTTAGGGTTAGGTTTAGGTTTAGGGTTAGGGTTAGGGTAAGGATAAGATTTAGTGTTAGGTATAGGGTTAGAGTTCGGGTTAGGTTTAGGGTTTGGGTTAGTGTAAGGGTTTTGGTTAGGGTTATGGTTATGGTTAAGGTTAGGCTTAGGTTTAGGGTTAGGGATAAGGTTAGGGTAAGTGTTAGGTTTAGGGTTAGGGTTAGGGTGAGGGTTAGCGTTAGGGTTAAGTTTAGGATTAGGGTTAGGGTTATGGTTATGGTAAGGGTAAGGATTAGGTTTAGGTCTAGCATTAGGGTAAGGGTAAGGGTTAGGTTTAGGGTTAGGGTTAGGTTTAGGGTTAGGGATATGGTAAGGATAAGGTTTAGAATTAAGGTTAGGGTTAGGGTTAGGGTTTAGGTTAGGGTTAGGGTAAGGGTAAGGGTTAGGGTTAGGGTTAGGGTTAGAGTTAGGGTTAGGGTTAGAGTAAGGGTATGGTTTAGGGTTAGGGTTTGGGTAAGGGTTAGGGTTAGGGGTTAGTTTAAGGGTTAGAGTTAGTGTTAAAGTTAGGGTTCGGTTTAGGATAAGGGTTACAGTTAGGGTAAGGGTAAGTGTTAGGGTAGAGTTAATGTTAGGGTTAGTGTAAGGGTTAGGGTTAGGGTTAGGGTTAGGTTTGGGGTAGGGGTTAAGGTTAGGGTTAGGATTAGGGAAGGCTAAGGGTTAGGGTTAGGGTTAGGGTTAGAGTAAGTGTTAGGGTTAGGGTTAGGGTTAGGTTTAGGGGAAGTGGAAGGGTTTGGGTTAGCTTAGGGTTAGAGTTAGGGTTAGGGTTAGGGTAAGGGTAAGGGTTAGGGTTAGGGTTAGAGTTAGGGTTAGGGTTAGGGTAAGGGTTAGGGTTAGGGGTTAGGGTTAGTGTTAGGGTTTGATTAAGGGTTAGGTTTAGGTTTAGGGTTAGGGTTAGGATAAGGGTTACGGTTAGCGTTAGGGTAAAGGTAGGTGTTAGGGTTAGGGTTAGGGTTAGGGTAAGGGTTAGGGTTAGTGATAGGTTTAGGGTTGGGGTTAAAGTTAGGGTTAGGATTACGTTAAGAGTAAGGGTTAGGCTTAGGGTTAGGGTAAGTGTTAGGGATAGGGTGAGGGTTAGGGTAAGTGTAAGGGTTAGGGTTAGGGTTAGGGTTAGGTGTTAGGGTTAGGGTTAGGGTTAAGTTTAGGTTTAGGGTTAGGGTTAGGGTAAGGGTAAAGGTTAGTGTTAGGGTTAGGGTTAGGGCTAGTTTTAGGGTTAGGGTTAGGGTAAGGTAAGGCTAATGGTTAGGGTTAGGGTTAGGGTTAAGGTTAGGGTTAGGGTTAGGGTTAGGGTTAGGTTTAGGGTTAGGTTTAGGGTAAGGGTAAGGGTTAGGGTTAGGGAAAAGGTAAGGGTTAGGGTTAGGTTTAGGTTTAGGGCAAGGATTAGGTTTAGGTTTAGGGTTAGGGTAAGGTTTAGCGTTAGCCTTAGTGTTAGCATTACTGTTAGGGTTATGGTAAGTGTTAGGGTTAGGGGTAGGGTTAGGGTAAGGGTAAGGGTTAGGGTTAGGGTTATGGTTAGTTTTTAGGGTTAGGGTTAGGGTTAATGTTAGGTTTAGTGTTAGGGTTAGGGTAAGGGTAAGTTTAAGGGTTAGGGTTAGGGTTAGGGTCAGGGTTCGGGTTAGGTTCAGGGTTAGGGTTATGGTAAGGTTTAGGGTTAGGGTTAGGGTTGGGGTTAAGATTACGGTTAGGGTTAGGTAAGGGTAAGGATTAGGGTTAGGTTTAGGATAAGTGTTATGGTTAGGGTTAGGGTTAGTGTTAGGGTGAGGGTAAGGGTTAGGGTTAAGGTGAGGGTTAGGGTTAGTGTTAGGGTCAGGGTTAGGGTAAGGGTAAGGGTTAGGTTTAGGTTTACGGTTAGGGTAAGAGTAAGGGTTTGGTTTAGAGTTAGGGTTAGGTTTAGGGTTAGGGTTAGGGTAAGGATAAGGGTTAGAGTTAAGGTTAGGTTCAGGTTTAGGGTTAGGGTTAGGGTAACGGTAAGGTTTAGGGTTTGGTTTAGTGGTAGGATTAGGTTTAATGTTGGGGTTAAGGTTAGCGTTAGGGATAGGTTTAGGGTTAGGGTTAGGTTTAGGGTTAGGTTTATGGGTAGGGTAAGGATAAGGGTTCGGGTTAATATTAGGGTTAGGGTTAGGTTTACGTTTAGGGTTACGGTTAGGGTTAGGGTTACGGTTAGGGTAAGGGTATGTGTTGGGATCAGTGTTAGGGTTAGGGTTAGGGTTAGGGGTAGGTTTAGGGTAAGGTTTAGAGTTAGGTTTAGGGTAAGGGTAAGGCTTAGGGTTAGGGTTAGGGTTAGGGTAAAAGTAAGGGTAAGGATTAGGGTTAGGGTTAGGTTCAGGATTAGCGTAAGGATAAGGGTTAGTGTTAGGGTTAGGGTAAGGGTTAGGGTTAGGGTTAGGGTTAGGGTAGGCGTTAGGGTAAGGGTAAGTGTTAGGGTTAGGGCTAGAATAAGGGTAAGGTTTAGGGTTAGGGGTGGGGTTAGGGGTTAGAATTAGGGTTTTGGTTAGTGTTAGGTTTAGGATTAGGGTTAGGGTAAGTGTTAGGGTTAAGGTTAGGTTTAGGGTTAGTGTTAGGTGTAGGGTTAGGGTTAGGTTTGGGGCAATTGTTAGGGTTAAGGTTAGGGTTACGGTTAGGGTTAGAGTTAGGTTTAGGGTGGGGGTAAGGGTAAGGATTAGGGTTAGGGTTAGGGTTAGGGTTAGGGTTAGGGTTAGGGTTAGGGTTAGGGTAAGTGTTAGGGTTAAGGTTAGGTTTAGGGTTAGTGTTAGGTGTAGGGTTAGGGTTAGGTTTGGGGCAATTGTTAGGGTTAAGGTTAGGGTTACGGTTAGGGTTAGAGTTAGGTTTAGGGTGGGGGTAAGGGTAAGGATTAGGGTTAGGGTTAGGGTTAGGGTTATGTTAAGGTTAGGGTTAGCTGTTAGGGTTAGGGTTAGGGTTACGGTTAGGGTAAGGGTAAGGGTTAGGGTTAGGGTTAGGGTAAGTGTTAGGGTTAGGGTTACGTTTAGGGTAAGTGTTAGTGTCAGAGTTAGGATTAGAGTTAGGTTATGGTAAGGGTTAGGGTTAGGGTTAGGGTTAGGGTAAGGGTAAGGGTTACGGTTAGGGTTAATGTTAGGTTTAGGGTTAGGGTTAGTGTTAGGGTAAGGGTAAGGGTTAGGATTAGTTTTAGGGTTAGGGTTAGGTTGAGAGTAAGGGTAAGGGTTAGGTTTAGGGTTAGGGTTAGAGTTAGGGTAAGGGTTAGGGTTAGGGTTAGGATTAGGGTTAGGATAAGGGTAAGGGTTAGGGTAGGTTTAGGGTTAGGTTTAGGGTTAGGTTTAGGGTAAGGGTAAGGGTTAGGGTTAGGATAAGGGTAAGGGTTAGGGTAGGTTTAGGGTTAGGTTTAGGGTAAGGGTTAGGGTTAAGGTTAAGGTTAGGTGTAGGGTTACGGTTAGGGTAAGGGTAAGGGTTATGGTTAGGGTTAGGGTTAGGGTTAGGGTTGGGGTTAAGATTAGGGATAGGGTTAAGGTAAGGTTACGGATTAGGGTTAGGGTTAGGTTTAGGTTTAGGGAAAGGGTTATTGTCAGGGTTAGGGTTAGGGTAAAGGTTAGGGTTAGTGTTAGGGTTAGGGTAAGGTTTATGTTTAGGGTTAGGTTAGGGTAAGTGGTAGGGTTAGGGTTAGGGTTAGGGATAGTGTTAGGGTTAGGGTTAGGGTTAGGGTTAGTTTTCGGATAAGGTTTAGGTTTACGGTTAGGGTTAGAGTTAGTATAAGGGTAAGTTTTAGCGTTAGGGTTAGGGTAGGGTTAGGTTTAGGGTAAGGGTTAAGGTTAGGGTAAGGGTTAGGTTTTGGGTTGGGGTTACGTTTAGGGTTAGGGTTAGGGTAAGGATAAGGGTTAGGGTGAGGGTTAGGGTTAGGGTTAGGTTTAGGGTTAGGGTAAGGTTTAGGTTTAGGATTAGGGTTAGGGTTAGGGGTTAGGTTTAGGGTTAGGGTTAGGGGTTAGGTTTAGTGTTAGGGTTAGGGTAAGGGTTAGGGTTAGGGGTTAGGTTTAGTGTTAGGGTTACGTAAAGTGTTAGGGTTAGGGTTACGGTTAGGGTTAGGATAAGGTTAGGGTTAGCTTTAGGGTTAGAGTTAGGGTAAGGGTAAGTTTTAGGGTTAGGGTTAGGTTTAGGGTAAGGGTAACGGTAAGGGTTAGGGTGACTGTTAGGGTTTAGGTAAAGATAGGGTTAGGTTTAGGTTTAGGGTTAGGTTTAGGGTTAGGGTTAGGGTTAGGGTAAGGGTAAGATTTAGGGTTAGTTTTAGGGTTAGGGTTAGGGTAAGGGTATGCGTTACGGTTAGGGTTAGGGTTATGTTTAGGGTTAGGGTAAGGTTTAGGGGTTAGGTTTAGGGATAGGTTAGGGTTAGGTTTAGGGTTAGGTTTAGGGTTAGGGTTATGGTTAGGGTTAGGGTAAGGGTATGTGTTAGGGTTAGTGTTAGGGTTAGGGTTAATGTTAGGATTAGGGTTAGGGCTAGGGTTTAGGTAAGGGTAGGGTTAGGGTTAGCGTTAGGGTTAGGTTTACGGTAAGAGATAGGGTTAGGTTTAGGGTAAGGGTAAGTTTTAGGTTTAGTTTTAGGGTTAGGGTTAGGGTAAGGGTATGGGTTATGGTTAGGGTTATGGTTAGGTTTAGGGTTAGGGTAAGGATAAGGGTTAGGTTTAGGGTAGGGATTAGGGTAAGGGTAAGAGTTAGGGTTAGGGGTAGGGTTAGGGGTTATTGTTAGGGTTAGGGTTAGGGTTAGGTATAGGGTTAGGTTTAGGGTTAGGTTTGGTGTTAGGTTTAGGGTTAGGGTTAGTGTAAGGGCAATTGTTAGGGATAGGGTTAGGGTTAAGGTTAGGGTTAGGGTTAGGGTTAGGTTTAGGGTTATTGTTAGGGTAAGGGTAAGGGTAAGTGTGAGGGTTAGGGTTGAAGTTAGGGTTAGGATTAGGGTTAGGGTTAGGGTAAGGGTTAGGGTTAGGGTTAGGGTTAGGGTTAGGGTTAGTTTTAGGGTTAGGGTTAGGGATAGGCTAAGGGTAAGGGTTAGGGTTTCGATTAGGGTTAGGGTTAGGGTAAGGGTTAGGGTTAGGGTTAGTGTTATGGTTAGGTTTAGGGTTAGGGTTAGGGTAAGGGTAATGGTTAGCGTTAGGGTTAGGGCTAGGTTTAGTTTTGGGGTTAAGGTTAGGGTTAGGGTAAGGGTTAGTATTAGGGATAGGTTTAGGGTTAGGGTTAGGTTAGGGATAGGGTTAGGGTTAGGGTAAGGTTAAGGGTTAGGGTTAGGGTTAGCGTTAGGTTAAGGATAAGGGTTAGGTTAGGGTTAGGGTTAAGGTAAGGGTAAGGGTTAGGGTTAAGGTTAGGTTTAGGGTAAGGGTAAGGGTTCGGGTTAGGGTAAGGGTTAGGGTAAAGTTAGGGTAAGGGTTAAGTTAGGGTTAGGGTAAGTGTTAGGGTTAGGGTTAGGATAAGGTTTAGGGTTAGGGTTAGTGTCAGAGTTAGGGTAGGGGTTAGGGTTAGGGTTAGGGTTAGGGTTAGCGTTAGGTTAAGGATAAGGGTTAGGTTAGGGTTAGGGTTAAGGTAAGGGTAAGGGTTAGGGTTAAGGTTAGGTTTAGGGTAAGGGTAAGGGTTCGGGTTAGGGTAAGGGTTAGCGTAAAGTTAGGGTAAGGGTTAAGTTAGGGTTAGGGTAAGTGTTAGGGTTAGGGTTAGGATAAGGTTTAGGGTTAGGGTTAGTGTCAGAGTTAGGGTAGGGGTTAGGGTTAGGGTTAGGGTTAGGTTTAGGGTAAGGGTTAGGGTTAGGGTTAGGGTTAGGTTTAGGGTTGGGGTTAAGGTTAGGGTTAGGTTAGGGTAAGGGATAGGTTTAGGGTTAGAGTTAGGTTTAGGGTTGGGGTTAAGGTTAGGGTTAGGGTTAGGTTAAGGGTAAGGCTTAGGGTTAGGTTTGGGGTTAGAGTGTTAGGGTTAGGGTTAGGGTTAGGGTTAGGTTAGGGTAAGGGATAGAGTTAGGGTTAGAGTTAGGTTTAGGGTTGGGGTTAAGGTTAGGGTTAGGGTTTGGGTAAGGCTAAGGGTTAGGGTTAGGGTAAGGTTACGGTTAGGGTTAGGGTAAGGATAAGGGTTAGGGTTTGGGTTAGGTTTAGGGTTGGGGTTAAGGTTAGCGTTAGGATTAGGGTTAGGGTAACGGTAAGGTTTGGGGTTAGGGTTAGTGGTAGGGTTAGGTTTAGTGTTCTGGTTAAGGTTAGGGTTAAGGTAAGGGTTAGGGTTAGGGTTGGGGTTAGGGTTAGGGTTAGGGCTAGGGTAAGGGAAAGGGTAAGGGTTAGGATTAGGGTTAGGGTTATGGTTAGGGTTAGGGTTAGGTTTAGTTTTGGGTTAAGGTTAGGGTTAGGGTAAGCGTTAAAGTTAGGATTAGGGCTTGGGTAAGGGTAAGAGTTAGCATTAAAATTAGGGTTAGGGTTAGGGTAAGGGTAAGGGTTAGGTTTAGGGTTAGGGTTAAGGTTAGGGAAAGGGTAAGGTGTAGAGTTAGGTTTAGGGATAGCAAAAGGATTAGGGTTAGGGTTAGGTAAGGGTAAGGTTAGGGTTAGGGTTAGGGTTAGGGTTACCGTTAGGGTTAGTGGTTAGGGTTAGTGTTAGGGTTAGGGTTATGGTTTTGTTTAAGGTTTGGGTTAGGGTTAGGGTAAGGGTTAGGGTTAGGTTTAGCGTTAGGGTAAGGGTAAAGGTTAGGGTTAAGGTTAAGGTTAGGATTAGGGTTAGGGTTAGGGTAAGGGTAAGGGTTAGGGTTAGGGTTAGGGTTAGGGTTAGTGTTGGGGTTAAGTTTAGGGATAGGGTTAGGGTAAGGGTAAGAGTAAGAGTTAGGTTTAAGGTTAGGTTTAGTGTTAGGGTTAGGGTAAGGGTAAGGTTTAGGGTTAGGGTTAGTGGTAGGGTTAGGTTCAGTGTTGGGTTAAGGTTAGGGTTAGGGTAAGGGTTAGGGTTACGGTTAGGATTCGTGTTGGGGTTAAGGTTAGGGATAGGGTAAGGGTTACGGTTAGGGTTAGGGTTAGGGTAAGGGTAAGGGTTAGGTTTAGGATTAGGGTTAGGGTTATGGTAGGGTTAGGGTTAGGTTTAATTTTGGGGTTAAGTTTAGGGTTAGGGTAAGGGTTACGGTTAGGTTTAGGGTTAGGGTAAGGGTAAGTGTTAGGGTTAGGGTTAGGGTTAGGGTTAGGTTAAGAGTTAGGGTTAGGGTTAGGGTTTGTTTTACGGTTGGGGTTAAGGTTAGGTTAGGGTTTGGTTAAGGCTAAGGGTTAGGGTTAGGGTTAGGGATAGTGTTGGGTTTAAGGTTAGGGTTAGGGTAAGGGTTAAGTTTAGGGTTAGGTTTAGGGTTAGGTTTAGGGTAAGGGTAAGGTTAAGGGTTAGGATTAGGGTTAGGGTTATGGTCAGGGTTAGGGTTATGTTTAGTTTTGGGGTTAAGGTTAGGGTTAGGGTAAGGGTTCCAGTTAGTGTTATGGTTAGGGTTTCGGTAAGGGTAAGGGTTAGAATTAAAGTTAGGTTTAGGGTTAGGGTAATTGTAAGGGTTAGTGTTAGGGTTAGGGTTACGGTTAGGGAAAGGGTAAGGGGTAGGGTTAGGTTTAGGGATAGGGTAAGGATTAGGGTTAGGTTTAGTGTTAGGGTAAGGGTAAGGGTTAGGGTTAGGGTGAGCGTTACGGTTAGAGTTAGGGGTTAGGTTTAGTGTTAGGTTTAGGGTTAAAGTTAGGGTAAGGATAAGAGTTAGGGTTAGGGATAGGGTTAGGGATCGGGTTAGGTTTAGGGTAGGGTTAGGGTAAGGTTTAGGGTTAGGGTTATGGTTATGGTTAAATTTAGGCTCAGAGATAGGGTAAGGTTAAGGGTTATTGTTAGGGTTAGGGTTAGGTTAAGTGTTAGTTTTAGGGTTAGGGTTAGGGTTAGGGTAAGGGTAAGTTTTAGGGTTAGGGGTAGGATTAGGGTTGGTTAAGGGTGAGGGTTAGGGGTTAGGGTTATGGTTGGGGTTAAGGTTAGGGTTAGGGTTAGGGTAAGGGTTAGGGT
>JANJXV010001433.1:0-124131 GCA_024803745.1 Megascapheus bottae
GTGTGATGTCAAAATGGAGGTGTGTGAAGTCACAGAATGGAGGTGTGTGAAGTCACAGAATGGAAGTGTGTGATGTCAAAATGGAGGTGTGTGAAGTCACAGAACGGAGGTGTTTGAAGTCACAGAATGGAGGTGTGTGAACTCAAAATGGTGGTGTGTGAAGTCACAAATATAGGTGGGTGAAGTCACAGAATGGAGGTGTATGAAGTCATAGAATGGAGTTGTGTGAAGTCACCGAATGGAGGTGTGTGAAGTCATAGAATGGAGGTTTGTGAAGTCAGAGAATCGAGGTGTGTGAAGTCATAGAACGGAGGTGTGTGAAGTCACAGAATGGAGGTGTGTGAAGTCACCGAATGGAGGTGTGTCAACTCAGAATGGAGGTGTCCGAAGTCACATAATGGAGGTTTGTGAAGTCATAGGACGAAGGTGTGTGAAGTCACAGAATGGAGGTGTGTGAAGTCATAGAATGGAGGTGTGTGAAGTCAGATAATGGAGGTGTGTGAAGTCACAGAACCGAGGTTTGTGATGCCATAGAAGGGAGGTGTGTGAAGTATAGAATGGATATTTCTGAAGTAAGAATGAAGGTGTGTGAAGTCATAGAATGGAGGTGTGTGAAGTCCAAATGGAGGTGTGTGAACTCATAGAATGGAGATGTGTGAACTCATAGAATGGAGGTGTGTGAAGTCATGGAATGGAGGTGTGTGAAGTCCAAGAATGGAGTTGTGTGAAGTCAAACAATGGAGGTATGTGAAGTCACAGAGTGGAGGTGTGTGAAGTCACATAATGGAAGTGTGTGATGTCACAATGGAGGTGTGTGAAGTCACAGAATGGATGTGTGTGAAGTCACGGAATGTAGGTGTGTGAAGTCACAGAATGGAAGTGTGTGAACTCAGAATGTAGTTGTGTGAAGTCAACCAATGGAGGTGTGTGAACTCAGAATGTAGGTGTGTGAAGTCAAAGAATGGAGGTTTGTGAAGTCATAGAATGGAGTTGTGTGAAGTCACAGAATGGAGGTGTGTGAAGTCACAGAATGGAGGTGTGTGAACTCAGAATGGATGTGTGTGAAGTCACAGAATGGAGGTGTGTGAAGTCATAGAATGGAAGTTTGTGAAGTCATAGAATGGAGGTTTGTGAAGTCAGAATGGAGGTGTGTGAAGTCACCGAATGGAGGTGTGTGAACTCAGAATGGAGATATGTGAAGTCACAAAATGTTGGTTTGTGAAGGCATAGAATGGAGGTGTGTGAAGTCATAGAATGGAGGTGTGTGAAGTCAAAATGGTGGTGTGTGAACTCATAGAATGGAGGTGTGTGAACTCATAGAATGGAGGTGTGTGAAGTCATGGAATGCAGGTGTGTGAAGTCAAAGAATAGAGGTGTGTGAAGTCAAACAATGGAGGTGTGTGAAGTCACAGAATGGAGGTGTGTGAAGTCACAGAAGGGAAGTGTGTGAAGTCAAAATGGAGGTGTGTGAAGTCACCGAATGGATTTGTGTGAAGTCACGGAATGGAGGTGTGTGAAGTCACAGAATGGAGGTGTGTGAAGTCAGAATGGAGGTGTGCGAAGTCATAGAATGGAGGTGTGTGAAGTCAGAGAATGGAAGGGTGTGAAGTCAAAATGGAGGTGTGTGAAGTCACAGAATGGAGGTGTGTGGTCACAGAATGGAGGTGTGTGAACTCAAAATGGTGGTGTGTGAAGTCACAAATGTAGGTGAGTGAAGTCACAGAATGGAGGTGTGTGAAGTCATAGAATGGAGGTGTGTGAAGTCACCGAATGGAGGTGTGTGAAGTTATAGAATGGAGGTTTGTGAAGTCAGAGAATCGAGGTATGTGAAGTCATAGAAGGAAGGTGTGTGAAGTCACAGAATGGAGGTGTGTGAAGTCACAGAATGGAGGTGTGTGAAGTCAGAGTGGAGGTGTCTGAAGTCACAGAATGGAGGTTTGTGATGTCATAGAACGGAGGTGTGTGAAGTCACAGAATGGAGGTGTGTGAAGTCATAGAATGGAGGTGTGTGAAGTCAGAGAATCTAGGTGTGTGAAGTCACAGAATGGAGGTGTGTGAAGTCACAGAATGGAGATGTGTGAAGTCATAGAATGGAAGTGTGTGAAGTCATAGAATGGAGGTGTGTGAAGTCAGAATGGAGGTGAGTGAAGTCAGAGAATGGAGGTGTGTGAACTCAGAATGGAGGTGTGTGAAATCACAGAACCGAGGTTTGTGATGCCATAGAAGGGAGGTGTGAGAAGTCATAGAATGGATGTTTCTGAAGTAAGAATGAAGGTGTGAGAAGTCATAGAATGGAGGTGTGTGAAGTCCAATGGGAGGTGTGTGAACTCTTAGAATGGAGATGTGTGAAGTCATAGAATGGAGGTGTGTGAAGTCATGGAATGGAGGTGTGTGAAGTCCAAGAATGGAGTTGTGTGAAGTCAAACAATGGAGGTGTGTGAAGTCACAAAATGGAGGTGTGTGAAGTCACATAATGGAAGTGTGTGATGTCACAATGGAGGTGTGTGAAGTCACAGAATGTATGTGTGTGAAGTCACCGAATGTAGGTGTGTGAAGTTACAGAATGGAGGTGTGTGAACTCAGAATGTAGTTGTGTTAAGTCACCGAATGGAGATTTGTGAAGTCATAGAATGGAGGTGTGTGAAGTCATAGAATGGAGGTGTGTGAAGTCAAAATGGTGGTGTGTGAACTCATAGAATGGAGGTGTGTGAACTCATAGAATGGAGGTGTGTGAAGTCATGGAATGGAGGTGTGTGAAGTCAAAGAATACAGGTGTGTGAAGTCAAACAATGGAGGTGTGTGAAGTCACAGAATGGAGGTGTGTGAAGTCACAGAAGGGAAGTGTGTGAAGTCAAAATGGAGGTGTGTGAAGTCACAGAATGGAGGTGTGTGAAGTCACAGAATGGAGGTGTGTGAAGTCATAAAATGGAGGTTTGTGAAGTCAGAGAATCGAGGTGTGTGAAGGCATAGAACGGAGGTGTGTGAAGTCACAGAATGAAGGTGTGTGACGTTACAGAATGGAGGTGTGTGAACTCAGAATGGAGGTGTCTGAAGTCACAGAATGGAGGTTTGTGATGTCATAGAACGGAGGTGTGTGAAGTCACAGAATGCAGGTGTGTGAAGTCATAGAATGGAGGTGTGTGAAGTCAGAGAATCTAGGTGTGTGAAGTCAAAGAATGCAGGTGTGTGAAGTCACAGAATGCAGGTGTGTGAACTCAGAAAGGAGGTGTGTTAAGTCACAGAATGGAGGTTTGTTATGTCATAGAAGGGAGGTGTGTGAAGTCATAGAATGGATGTTTCTGAAGTAAGAATGAAGGTGTGTGAATTCATAGAATGGAGGTGTGTGAAGTCCAATTGGAGGTGTGTGAACTCATAGAATGGAGATGTGTGAACTCAGAATGGAGGTGTGTGAAGTCATGGAATGGAGGTGTGTGAAGTCCAAGAATGGAGATGTGTGAAGTCAAACAATGGAGGTGTGTGAAGTCACAGAATGGAGGTGTGTGAAGTCACATAATGGAAGTGTGTGATGTCAAAATGGAGGTGTGTGAAGTCACAGAATGGAGGTGTGTTAAGTCACCGAATGTAGGTGTGTGAAGTCACAGAATGGAGGTGTATGAACCCAGAATATAGGTGTGTGAAGTCACAGAATGGAGGTGTGTGAAGTCATAGAATGGAAGTGTGTGAAGTCATAGATTGGAGCTTTGTGAAATCAGAATGGAGGTGTGTGAAGTCACCGAATGGAAGTGTGTGAAGTCCAAGAATGGAGGTATGTGAAGTCACAGAATGGAAGTGTGTGATGCCAAAATGGATGTGTGTGAAGTCATAGAATGGAGGTGTGTGAAGTCACAGAATGGAGGTGTGTGAAGTCACAGAATGGAGGTGTGTGAACTCAGAATGGATGTGTGTGAAGTCACAGAATGGAGGTGTGTGAAGTCATAGAATGGAAGTTTGTGAAGTCATAGAATGGAGGTTTGTGAAGTCAGAATGGAGGTGTGTGAAGTCACCGAATGGAGGTGTGTGAACTCAGAATAGAGATATGTGAAGTCACAAAATGGAGGTTTGTGAAGGCATAGAATGGAGGTGTGTGAAGTCAAAATGGAGGTGTGTGAACTCATAGAATGGAGGTGTGTGAACTCATAAAATGGAGGTGTGTGAAGTCATGGAATGGAGGTGTGTGAAGTCAAAGAATAGAGGTGTGTGAAGTCAAACAATGGAGGTGTGTGAAGTCACAGAATGGAGGTGTGTGAAGTCACAGAAGGGAAGTGTGTGAAGTCAAAATGGCGGTGTGTGAAGTCACAGAATGGAGGTTTGTGAAGTCACAGAATGGAGGTTTGTTAAGTCAAAATGGTAGTGTGTGAGGTCACAAATGGAGATGGGTGAAGTCACAATATGGAGGTGTGTGAAGTCATAGAATGGAGGTGTGTGAAGTCACAGAATTGAGGTGTGTGAAGTCATAGAATGGAGGTGTGTGAAGTCACAGAATGGAGGTGTGTGAAGTCACAGAATGGAGGTGTGTGAACTCAGAATAGTGGTGTGTGAAGTCACAGAATGGAGGTGTGTGAAGTCAGAGAATCTAGGTGTGTGAAGTCACAGAATGGAGGTGTGTGAAGTCACAGAATTGAGGTGTGTGAAGTCATAGAATGGAGGTGTGTGAAGTCATGGAATGGAGGTGTGTGAAGTCCAAGAATGGAGGTGTGTGAAGTCACCGAATGGAGGTGTGTCAACTCAGAATGGAGGTGTCTGAAGTCACATAATGGAGGTTTGTGAAGTCATAGGACGAAGGTGTGTGAAGTCACAGAATGGAGGTGTGTGAAGTCATAGAATGGAGGTGTTTGAAGTCAGAGAATGGAGGTGTGTGAAGTCACAGAACCGAGGTTTGTGATGCCATAGAAGGGAGGTGTGTGAAGTATAGAATGGATGTTTCTGAAGTAAGAATGAAGGTGTGTGAAGTCATAGAATGGAGGTGTGTGAAGTCCAAATGGAGGTGTGTGAACTCATAGAATGGAGATGTGTGAACTCATAGAATGGAGGTGTGTGAAGTCATGGAATGGAGGTGTGTGAAGTCCAAGAATGGAGTTGTGTGAAGTCAAACAATGGAGGAATGTGAAGTCACAGAGTGGAGGTGTGTGAAGTCACATAATGGAAGTGTGTGATGTCACAATGGAGGTGTGTGAAGTCACAGAATGGATGTGTGTGAAGTCACGGAATGTAGGTGTGTGAAGTCACAGAATGGAGGTGTGTGAACTCAGAATGTAGTTGTGTGAAGTCAACCAATGGAGGTGTGTGAACTCAGAATGTAGGTGTGTGAAGTCAAAGAATGGAGGTTTGTGAAGTCATAGAATGGAGTTTTGTGAAGTCACAGAATGGAGGTGTGTGAAGTCACAGAATGGAGGTGTGTGAACTCAGAATGGATGTGTGTGAAGTCACAGAATGGAGGTGTGTGAAGTCATAGAATGGAAGTTTGTGAAGTCATAGAATGGAGGTTTGTGAAGTCAGAATGGAGGTGTGTGAAGTCACCGAATGGAGGTGTGTGAACTCAGAATGGAGATATGTGAAGTCACAAAATGTTGGTTTGTGAAGGCATAGAATGGAGGTGTGTGAAGTCATAGAATGGAGGTGTGTGAAGTCAAAATGGTGGTGTGTGAACTCATAGAATGGAGGTGTGTGAACTCATAGAATGGAGGTGTGTGAAGTCATGGAATGGAGGTGTGTGAAGTCAAAGAATAGAGGTGTGTGAAGTCAAACAATGGAGGTGTGTGAAGTCACAGAATGGAGGTGTGTGAAGTCACAGAAGGGAAGTGTGTGAAGTCAAAATGGAGGTGTGTGAAGTCACCGAATGGATTTGTGTGAAGTCACGGAATGGAGGTGTGTGAAGTCACAGAATGGAGGTGTGTGAAGTCAGAATGGAGGTGTGCGAAGTCATAGAATGGAGGTGTGTGAAGTCAGAGAATGGAAGGGTGTGAAGTCAAAATGGAGGTGTGTGAAGTCACAGAATGGAGGTGTGTGGTCACAGAATGGAGGTGTGTGAACTCAAAATGGTGGTGTGTGAAGTCACAAATGTAGGTGAGTGAAGTCACAGAATGGAGGTGTGTGAAGTCATAGAATGGAGGTGTGTGAAGTCACCGAATGGAGGTGTGTGAAGTTATAGAATGGAGGTTTGTGAAGTCAGAAAATCGAGGTGTGTGAAGTCATAGAAGGGAGGTGTGTGAAGTCACAGAATGGAAGTGTGTGAAGTCACAGAATGGAGGTCTGTGAACTCAGAATGGAGGTGTCTGAAGTCACAGAATGGAGGTTTGTGATGTCATAGAACGGAGGTGTGTGAAGTCACAGAATGGAGGTGTGTGAAGTCATAGAATGGAAGTGTGTGAAGTAATAGAATGGAGGTGTGTGAAGTCAGAATGGAGGTGAGTGAAGTCAGAGAATGGAGGTGTGTGAACTCAGAATGGAGGTGTGTGAAATCACAGAACCGAGGTTTGTGATGCCATAGAAGGGAGGTGTGAGAAGTCATAGAATGGATGTTTCTGAAGTAAGAATGAAGGTGTGAGAAGTCATAGAATGGAGGTGTGTGAAGTCCAATGGGAGGTGTGTGAACTCTTAGAATGGAGATGTGTGAACTCATAGAATGGAGGTGTGTGAAGTCATGGAATGGAGGTGTGTGAAGTCCAAGAATGGAGTTGTGTGAAGTCAAACAATGGAGGTGTGTGAAGTCACAAAATGGAGGTGTGTGAAGTCACATAATGGAAGTGTGTGATGTCATAATGGAGGTGTGTGAAGTCACAGAATGGATGTGTGTGAAGTCACGGAATGTAGGTGTGTGAAGTTACAGAATGGAGGTGTGTGAACTCAGAATGTAGTTGTGTTAAGTCACCGAATGGAGGTGTGTGAACTCAGAATGTAGGTGTGTGAAGTCACAGAATGGAGGTTTGTGAAGTCATAGAATGGAGGTGTGTGAAGTCATAGAATGGAGGTGTGTGAAGTCAAAATGGTGGTGTGTGAACTCATAGAATGGAGGTGTGTGAACTCATAGAATGGAGGTGTGTGAAGTCATGGAATGGAGGTGTGTGAAGTCAAAGAATAGAGGTGTGTGAAGTCAAACAATGGAGGTGTGTGAAGTCACAGAATGGAGGTGTGTGAAGTCACAGAAGGGAAGTGTGTGAAGTCAAAATGGAGGTGTGTGAAGTCACAGAATGGAGGTGTGTGAAGTCACAGAATGGAGGTGTGTGAAGTCATAAAATGGAGGTTTGTGAAGTCAGAGAATCGAGGTGTGTGAAGGCATAGAACGGAGGTGTGTGAAGTCACAGAATGGAGGTGTGTGACGTTACAGAATGGAGGTGTGTGAACTCAGAATGGAGGTGTCTGAAGTCACAGAATGGAGGTTTGTGATGTCATAGAACGGAGGTGTGTGAAGTCACAGAATGGAGGTGTGTGAAGTCATAGAATGGAGGTGTGTGAAGTCAGAGAATCTAGGTGTGTGAAGTCAAAGAATGCAGGTGTGTGAAGTCACAGAATGCAGGTGTGTGAACTCAGAAAGGAGGTGTGTTAAGTCACAGAATGGAGGTTTGTTATGTCATAGAAGGGAGGTGTGTGAAGTCATAGAATGGATGTTTCTGAAGTAAGAATGAAGGTGTGTGAATTCATAGAATGGAGGTGTGTGAAGTCCAATTGGAGGTGTGTGAACTCATAGAATGGAGATGTGTGAACTCAGAATGGAGGTGTGTGAAGTCATGGAATGGAGGTGTGTGAAGTCCAAGAATGGAGATGTGTGAAGTCAAACAATGGAGGTGTGTGAAGTCACAGAATGGAGGTGTGTGAAGTCACATAATGGAAGTGTGTGATGTCAAAATGGAGGTGTGTGAAGTCACAGAATGGAGGTGTGTTAAGTCACCGAATGTAGGTGTGTGAAGTCACAGAATGGAGGTGTATGAACCCAGAATATAGGTGTGTGAAGTCACAGAATGGAGGTGTGTGAAGTCATAGAATGGAAGTGTGTGAAGTCATAGATTGGAGCTTTGTGAAATCAGAATGGAGGTGTGTGAAGTCACCGAATGGAAGTGTGTGAAGTCCAAGAATGGAGGTATGTGAAGTCACAGAATGGAAGTGTGTGATGCCAAAATGGATGTGTGTGAAGTCATAGAATGGAGGTGTGTGAAGTCACAGAATGGAGGTGTGTGAAGTCACAGAATGGAGGTGTGTGAACTCAGAATGGATGTGTGTGAAGTCACAGAATGGAGGTGTGTGAAGTCATAGAATGGAAGTTTGTGAAGTCATAGAATGGAGGTTTGTGAAGTCAGAATGGAGGTGTGTGAAGTCACCGAATGGAGGTGTGTGAACTCAGAATGGAGATATGTGAAGTCACAAAATGGAGGTTTGTGAAGGCATAGAATGGAGGTGTGTGAAGTCATAGAATGGAGGTGTGTGAAGTCAAAATGGTGGTGTGTGAACTCATAGAATGGAGGTGTGTGAACTCATAAAATGGAGGTGTGTGAAGTCATGGAATGGAGGTGTGTGAAGTCAAAGAATAGAGGTGTGTGAAGTCAAACAATGGAGGTGTGTGAAGTCACAGAATGGAGGTGTGTGAAGTCACAGAAGGGAAGTGTGTGAAGTCAAAATGGCGGTGTGTGAAGTCACAGAATGGAGGTTTGTGAAGTCACAGAATGGAGGTTTGTTAAGTCAAAATGGTAGTGTGTGAGGTCACAAATGGAGATGGGTGAAGTCACAATATGGAGGTGTGTGAAGTCATAGAATGGAGGTGTGTGAAGTCACAGAATTGAGGTGTGTGAAGTCATAGAATGGAGGTGTGTGAAGTCACAGAATGGAGGTGTGTGAAGTCACAGAATGGAGGTGTGTGAACTCAGAATAGTGGTGTGTGAAGTCACAGAATGGAGGTGTGTGAAGTCATAGAACGCAGGTGTGTGAAGTCACAGAATGGAGTTATGTGAAGTCATAGAATGGCGGTGTGTGAAGTCAGAGAATCTAGGTGTGTGAAGTCACAGAATGGAGGTGTGTGAAGTCACAGAATTGAGGTGTGTGAAGTCATAGAATGGAGGTGTGTGAAGTCATGGAATGGAGGTGTGTGAAGTCCAAGAATGGAGGTGTGTGAAGTCACCGAATGGAGGTGTGTCAACTCAGAATGGAGGTGTCTGAAGTCACATAATGGAGGTTTGTGAAGTCATAGGACGAAGGTGTGTGAAGTCACAGAATGGAGGTGTGTGAAGTCATAGAATGGAGGTGTTTGAAGTCAGAGAATGGAGGTTTGTGAAGTCACAGAACCGAGGTTTGTGATGCCATAGAAGGGAGGTGTGTGAAGTATAGAATGGATGTTTCTGAAGTAAGAATGAAGGTGTGTGAAGTCATAGAATGGAGGTGTGTGAAGTCCAAATGGAGGTGTGTGAACTCATAGAATGGAGATGTGTGAACTCATAGAATGGAGGTGTGTGAAGTCATGGAATGGAGGTGTGTGAAGTCCAAGAATGGAGTTGTGTGAAGTCAAACAATGGAGGTATGTGAAGTCACAGAGTGGAGGTGTGTGAAGTCACATAATGGAAGTGTGTGATGTCACAATGGAGGTGTGTGAAGTCACAGAATGGATGTGTGTGAAGTCACGGAATGTAGGTGTGTGAAGTCACAGAATGGAGGTGTGTGAACTCAGAATGTAGTTGTGTGAAGTCAACCAATGGAGGTGTGTGAACTCAGAATGTAGGTGTGTGAAGTCAAAGAATGGAGGTTTGTGAAGTCATAGAATGGAGTTTTGTGAAGTCACAGAATGGAGGTGTGTGAAGTCACAGAATGGAGGTGTGTGAACTCAGAATGGATGTGTGTGAAGTCACAGAATGGAGGTGTGTGAAGTCATAGAATGGAAGTTTGTGAAGTCATAGAATGGAGGTTTGTGAAGTCAGAATGGAGGTGTGTGAAGTCACCGAATGGAGGTGTGTGAACTCAGAATGGAGATATGTGAAGTCACAAAATGTTGGTTTGTGAAGGCATAGAATGGAGGTGTGTGAAGTCATAGAATGGAGGTGTGTGAAGTCAAAATGGTGGTGTGTGAACTCATAGAATGGAGGTGTGTGAACTCATAGAATGGAGGTGTGTGAAGTCATGGAATGGAGGTGTGTGAAGTCAAAGAATAGAGGTGTGTGAAGTCAAACAATGGAGGTGTGTGAAGTCACAGAATGGAGGTGTGTGAAGTCACAGAAGGGAAGTGTGTGAAGTCAAAATGGAGGTGTGTGAAGTCACCGAATGGATTTGTGTGAAGTCACGGAATGGAGGTGTGTGAAGTCACAGAATGGAGGTGTGTGAAGTCAGAATGGAGGTGTGCGAAGTCATAGAATGGAGGTGTGTGAAGTCAGAGAATGGAAGGGTGTGAAGTCAAAATGGAGGTGTGTGAAGTCACAAATGTAGGTGAGTGAAGTCACAGAATGGAGGTGTGTGAAGTCATAGAATGGAGGTGTGTGAAGTCACCGAATGGAGGTGTGTGAAGTTATAGAATGGAGGTTTGTGAAGTCAGAAAATCGAGGTGTGTGAAGTCATAGAAGGGAGGTGTGTGAAGTCACAGAATGGAAGTGTGTGAAGTCACAGAATGGAGGTCTGTGAACTCAGAATGGAAGTGTCTGAAGTCACAGAATGGAGGTTTGTGATGTCATAGAACGGAGGTGTGTGAAGTCACAGAATGGAGGTGTGTGAAGTCATAGAATGGAGGTGTGTGAAGTCAGAGAATCTAGGTGTGTGAAGTCACAGAATGGAGGTGTGTGAAGTCACAGAATGGAGATGTGTGAAGTCATAGAATGGAAGTGTGTGAAGTCATAGAATGGAGGTGTGTGAAGTCAGAATGGAGGTGAGTGAAGTCAGAGAATGGAGGTGTGTGAACTCAGAATGGAGGTGTGTGAAATCACAGAACCGAGGTTTGTGATGCCATAGAAGGGAGGTGTGAGAAGTCATAGAATGGATGTTTCTGAAGTAAGAATGAAGGTGTGAGAAGTCATAGAATGGAGGTGTGTGAAGTCCAATGGGAGGTGTGTGAACTCTTAGAATGGAGATGTGTGAACTCATAGAATGGAGGTGTGTGAAGTCATGGAATGGAGGTGTGTGAAGTCCAAGAATGGAGTTGTGTGAAGTCAAACAATGGAGGTGTGTGAAGTCACAAAATGGAGGTGTGTGAAGTCACATAATGGAAGTGTGTGATGTCACAATGGAGGTGTGTGAAGTCACAGAATGGATGTGTGTGAAGTCACCGAATGTAGGTGTGTGAAGTTACAGAATGGAGGTGTGTGAACTCAGAATGCAGTTGTGTTAAGTCACCGAATGGAGGTGTGTGAACTCAGAATGTAGGTGTGTGAAGTCACAGAATGGAGGTTTGTGAAGTCACAGAATGGAGGTGTGTGAAGTCATAGAATGGAGGTGTGTGAAGTCAAAATGGTGGTGTGTGAACTCATAGAATGGAGGTGTGTGAACTCATAGAATGGAGGTGTGTGAAGTCATGGAATGGAGGTGTGTGAAGTCAAAGAATAGAGGTGTGTGAAGTCAAACAATGGAGGTGTGTGAAGTCACAGAATGGAGGTGTGTGAAGTCACAGAAGGGAAGTGTGTGAAGTCAAAATGGAGGTGTGTGAAGTCACAGAATGGAGGTGTGTGAAGTCACAGAATGGAGGTGTGTGAAGTCATAAAATGGAGGTTTGTGAAGTCAGAGAATCGAGGTGTGTGAAGGCATAGAACGGAGGTGTGTGAAGTCACAGAATGGAGGTGTGTGACGTTACAGAATGGAGGTGTGTGAACTCAGAATGGAGGTGTCTGAAGTCACAGAATGGAGGTTTGTGATGTCATAGAACGGAGGTGTGTGAAGTCACAGAATGGAGGTGTGTGAAGTCATAGAATGGAGGTGTGTGAAGTCAGAGAATCTAGGTGTGTGAAGTCAAAGAATGCAGGTGTGTGAAGTCACAGAATGCAGGTGTGTGAACTCAGAAAGGAGGTGTGTTAAGTCACAGAATGGAGGTTTGTTATGTCATAGAAGGGAGGTGTGTGAAGTCATAGAATGGATGTTTCTGAAGTAAGAATGAAGGTTTGTGAATTCATAGAATGGAGGTGTGTGAAGTCCAATTGGAGGTGTGTGAACTCATAGAATGGGGATGTGTGAACTCAGAATGGAGGTGTGTGAAGTCATGGAATGGAGGTGTGTGAAGTCCAAGAATGGAGATGTGTGAAGTCAAACAATGGAGGTGTGTGAAGTCACAGAATGGAGGTGTGTGAAGTCACATAATGGAAGTGTGTGATGTCAAAATGGAGGTGTGTGAAGTCACAGAATGGAGGTGTGTTAAGTCACCGAATGTAGGTGTGTGAAGTCACAGAATGGAGGTGTATGAACCCAGAATATAGGTGTGTGAAGTCACAGAATGGAGGTGTGTGAAGTCATAGAATGGAAGTGTGTGAAGTCATAGATTGGAGCTTTGTGAAATCAGAATGGAGGTGTGTGAAGTCACCGAATGGAAGTGTGTGAAGTCCAAGAATGGAGGTATGTGAAGTCACAGAATGGAAGTGTGTGATGCCAAAATGGATGTGTGTGAAGTCATAGAATGGAGGTGTGTGAAGTCACAGAATGGAGGTGTGTGAAGTCACAGAATGGAGGTGTGTGAACTCAGAATGGATGTGTGTGAAGTCACAGAATGGAGGTGTGTGAAGTCATAGAATGGAAGTTTGTGAAGTCATAGAATGGAGGTTTGTGAAGTCAGAATGGAGGTGTGTGAAGTCACCGAATGGAGGTGTGTGAACTCAGAATGGAGATATGTGAAGTCACAAAATGGAGGTTTGTGAAGGCATAGAATGGAGGTGTGTGAAGTCATAGAATGGAGGTGTGTGAAGTCAAAATGGTGGTGTGTGAACTCATAGAATGGAGGTGTGTGAACTCATAAAATGGAGGTGTGTGAAGTCATGGAATGGAGGTGTGTGAAGTCAAAGAATAGAGGTGTGTGAAGTCAAACAATGGAGGTGTGTGAAGTCACAGAATGGAGGTGTGTGAAGTCACAGAAGGGAAGTGTGTGAAGTCAAAATGGCGGTGTGTGAAGTCACAGAATGGAGGTTTGTGAAGTCACAGAATGGAGGTTTGTTAAGTCAAAATGGTAGTGTGTGAGGTCACAAATGGAGATGGGTGAAGTCACAATATGGAGGTGTGTGAAGTCATAGAATGGAGGTGTGTGAAGTCACAGAATTGAGGTGTGTGAAGTCATAGAATGGAGGTGTGTGAAGTCACAGAATGGAGGTGTGTGAAGTCACAGAATGGAGGTGTGTGAACTCAGAATAGTGGTGTGTGAAGTCACAGAATGGAGGTGTGTGAAGTCATAGAACGCAGGTGTGTGAAGTCACAGAATGGAGTTATGTGAAGTCATATAATGGCGGTGTGTGAAGTCAGAGAATCTAGGTGTGTGAAGTCACAGAATGGAGGTGTGTGAAGTCACAAAATTGAGGTGTGTGAAGTCATAGAACGGAGGTGTGTGAAGTCACAGAATGGAGGTGTGTGAAGTCATAGAATGGAGGTGTGTGAAGTCAGAGAATCTAGGTGTGTGAAGTCACAGAATGGAGGTGTGTGAAGTCACAGAATGCAGGTGTGTGAACTCAGAATGGAGGTGTGTTAAGTCACAGAATGGAGGTTTGTTATGTCATAGAAGGGAGGTGTGTGAAGTCATAGAATGGATTTTTCTGAAGTAAGAATGAAGGTGTGTGAATTCATAGAATGCAGGTGTGTGAAGTCCAATTGGAGGTGTGTGAACTCATAGAATAGAGATGTGTGAACTCAGAATGGAGGTGTGTGAAGTCATGGAATGGAGGTGTGTGAAGTCCAAGAATGGAGATGTGTGAAGTCAAACAATGGAGGTGTGTGAAGTCACAGAATGGAGGTGTGTGAAGTCACATAATGGAAGTGTGTGATGTCAAAATGGAGGTGTGTGAAGTCACAGAATGGAGGTGTGTGAAGTCACCGAATGGAGGTGTGTGAAGTCACAGAATGGAGGTGTATGAACCCAGAATATAGGTGTGTGAAGTCACAGAATGGAGGTGTGTGAAGTCATAGAATGGAAGTGTGTGAAGTCATAGATTGGAGCTTTGTGAAATCAGAATGGAGGTGTGTGAAGTCACCGAATGGAAGTGTGTGAAGTCCAAGAATGGAGGTATGTGAAGTCAAACAATGGAGGTGTGTGAAGTCATAGAATGGAGGTGTGTGAAGTCACAGAATGGAAGTGTGTGATGCCAAAATGGATGTGTGTGAAGTCATAGAATGGAGGTGTGTGAAGTCACAGAATGGAGGTGTGTGAAGTCACATAATGGAAGTGTGTGAAGTCAAAATTGAGGTGTGTGAAGTCACAGAATGGAGGTGTGTGAAGTCACCGAATGTACGTGTGTGAAGTCACAGAATGGAGGTGTATGAACTCAGAATGGAGGTGTGTGAAGTCACAGAATGGAGGTGTGTGAACTCATAGAATGGAGGTGTGTGAAGTCAGAGAATGGTGGTTTGTGAAGTCAGAATGGAGTTGTGTGAAGTCACCGAATTGAGGTGTGTGAACTCAGAATGGAGATGTGTGAAGTCACAGAAGGCATGTTTGTGAAGTCATAGAATAGAGCTGTGTGTAGTCATATAATGAAGGTGTGTGAAGTCAAAATGGTGATGTGTGAACTCATAGAATGGAGTTGTGTGAACTCATAGAATGGAGGTATGTGAAGAAATGGAATGGAGGTGTGTGAAGTCAAAGAATAGAGGTGTGTGAAATCAAACAATGGAGGTGTGTGAATTCACAGAATTGAGGTGTGTAAAATCACAGAAGGGAAGTGTGTGAAGTCAAAATGGAGGTGTGTGAAGTCACAGAATGGAGGTGTGTCAACTCAGAATGGAGGTGTGTGAAGTCACAATAGAGGTGTGTGAAGTTACAAAATGGAGTTGTGTGAAGTCACAGAATGGAGGTGTGCGAAGTCATAGAATGGAAGTGTGTGATGTCAAAATGGAGGTGTGTGAACTGATAGAATAGAGATGTGTGAACTCATAGAATGGAGGTGTGTGATGTCAAGGAATGGAGGTGTGTGAAATCCAAGAAAGGAGGAGTGTGAAGTCAAGCAATGGAGGTGTTTGAAGTCACAGAATGGAGGTGTGTGAAGTCACAGAATGGAGGTATGTGAAGACACCGAAGGTAGGTGTGTGAAATCACAGAACGGAGGTGTTTGAAGTCACAGAATGGAGGTGTGTGAACTCAAAATGGTGGTGTGTGAAGTCACAAATATAGGTGGGTGAAGTCACAGAATGGAGGTGTGTGAAGTCATAGAATGGAGTTGTGTGAAGTCACCGAATGGAGGTCTGTGAAGTCATAGAATGGAGGTTTGTGAAGTCAGAGAATCGAGGTGTGTGAAATCATAGAACGGAGGTGTGTGAAGTCACAGAATGCAGGTGTGTGAAGTCACAGAATGGAGGTGTGTCAACTCAGAATGGAGGTGTCTGAAGTCACATAATGGAGGTTTGTGAAGTCATAGAACGGAGGTGTGTGAAGTCACAGAATGGAGGTGTGAGAAGTCATAGAATGGAGGTGTGTGAAGTCAGAGAATGGAGGTGTGTGAAGTCACAGAACCGAGGTTTGTGATGCCATAGAAGGGAGGTGTGTGAAGTCATAGAATGGATGTTTCTGAAGTAAGAATGAAGGTGTGTGAAGTCAGAGAATGGAGGTGTGTGAAGTCCAAATGGAGGTGTGTGAACTCATAGACTGGAGATGTGTGAACTCATAGAATGGAGGTGTGTGAAGTCATGGAATGGAGGTGTGTGAAGTCCAAGAATGGAGTTGTGTGAAGTCAAACAATGGAGGTATGTGAAGTCACAGAGTGGAGGTGTGTGAAGTCACATAATGGAAGTGTGTGATGTCACAATGGAGGTGTGTGAAGTCACAGAATGGATGTGTGTAAAGTCACGGAATGTAGGTGTGTGAAGTCACAGAATGGAGGTGTGTGAACTCAGAATGTAGTTGTGTGAAGTCAACCAATGGAGGTGTGTGAACTCAGAATGTAGGTGTGTGAAGTCACAGAATGGAGGTTTGTGAAGTCATAGAATGGAGGTGTGTGAAGTCATAGAATGGAGGTGTGTGAAGTCAAAATGGTGGTGTGTGAACTCATAGAATGGACGTGTGTGAACTCATAGAATGGAGGTATGTGAAGTCATGGAATGGAGGTGTGTGAAGTCAAAGAATAGAGGTGTGTGAAGTCAAACAATGGAGGCGTGTGAAGTCACAGAATGGAGGTGTGTGAAGTCACAGAAGGGAAGTGTGTGAAGTGAAAATGGAGGTGTGTGAAGTAATCGAATGGAGTCGTGTGACGTCACGGAATGGAGGTGTGTGAAGTCACAAAATGGAGATGTGTGAAGTCAGAATGGAGGTGTGCGAAGTCATGGAATGGAGGTGTGTGAAGTCAGAGAATGGAAGTGTGTGAAGTCAAAATGGAGGTGTGTGAACTCATAGAATGGAGGTGTGTGAAGTCATGGAATGGAGGTGTGTGAAGTCCAAGAATGGAGTTGTGTGAAGTCAAACAATGGAGTTGTGTGAAGTCACAGAATGGAGGTGTGTGAAGTCACATAATGGAAGTGTGTGATGCTACAATGGAGGTGTGTGAAGTCACAGAATGGATGTGTGTGAAGTCACCGAATGTAGGTGTGTGAAGTCACTGAATTGAGGTGTGTGAACTCAGTATGTAGTTGTGTGAAGTCACCGAATGGAGGTGTGTGAACTCAGAATGTAGGTGTGTGAAGTCACAGAATGGAGGTTTGTGAAGTCAGAGAATGGAGGTGTGTGAAGTCATAGAATGGAGGTGTGTGAAGTCAAAATGGTGGTGTGTGAACTCATAGAATGGAGGTGTGTGCACTCATAGAATGGAGGTATGTGAAGTCATGGAATGAAGGTGTGTGAAGTCAAAGAATAGAGGTGTGTGAAGTCAAAATGGAGGTGCATGAAGTCATCGAATAGAGTTGTGTGAAGTCACGGAATGGAGGTGTGTGAAGTCACAGAATGGAGATGTGTGAAGTCATAATGGAGGTGTGCCAAGTCATGGAATGGAGGTGTGTGAAGTCAGAGAATGGAAGTGTGTGAAGTCAAAATTGAGGTGTGTGAAGTCACAGAATGGAGGTGTGTGAAGTCACAGAATGGAGGTGTGTGAAGTCATAGAATGGAGGTTTGTGAAGTCAGAGAATCAAGGTGTGTGAAGTCATAGAACGGAGGTGTGTGAATTCACAGAATGGAGGTGTGTGAAGTCACAGAATGGAGGTGTGTGAACTCAAATGGAGGTGTGTTAAGTCACAGAATGGAGGTTTGTGAAGTTATAGAACGGAGCTGTGTAAAGTCACAGAATGGAGGTGTGTGAAGTCATAGAATGGAGGTGTGTGAAGTCAGAGAATCTAGGTGTGTGAAATCACAGAATGGATGTGTGTGAAGTCACAGAATGGAGGTGTGTGAAGTCATAGAATGGAAGTGTGTGAAGTCATAGAATGTAGGTGTGTGAAGTCAGAATGGAGGTGTGTGAAGTCACAGAATGCAGGTGTGTGAATTCAGAATGGAGGTGTGTGAAGTCACAGAATAGAGGTTCCTTATGTCATAGAAGGGAGGTGTGTGAAGTCATAGAATGGATGTTTCTGAAGTAAGAATTAAGCTGTGTGAAGTCATAGAATGGAGGTGTGTAAAGTCCAATTGGAGGTGTGTGAACTCATAGAATGGAGATGTGTGAACTCATAGAATGGAGGTGTGTGAAGTCATGGAATGGAGGTGTGTGAAGTCCAAGAATGGAGATGTGTGAAGTCAAACAATGGAGGTGTGTGAAGTCACAGAATGGAGGTGTGTGAAGTCACATAATGGAAGTGTGTGATGTCAAAATGGAGGTGTGTGAACTCAGAATGTAGGTGTGTCAAGTCACAGAATGGAGGTGTGTGAAGTTATAGAATGGAAGTGTGTGAAGTCATAGATTGGAACTTTGTGAAATCAGAATGGAGGTGTGTGAAGTCACCGAATGGAAGTGTGTGAAGTCCAAGAATGGAGGTATGTAAAGTCAAACAATGGAGGTGTGTGAAGTCATAGAATGGAGGTGTGTGAAGTCACAGAATGGAAGTGTGTGATGCCAAAATGGATGTGTATGAAGTCATACAATAGAGGTGTGTGAAGTCACAGAATGGAGGTGTGTGAAGTCATAGAATGGAGGTGTGTGAACTCAGAATGGATGTGTGTGAAGTCACAGAATGGAGGTGTGTGAAGTCATAGAATGGAAGTTTGTGAAGTCATTGAATGGAGGTTTGTGAAGTCAGAATGGAGGTGTGTGAAGTCACCGAATGGAGGTGTGAGAACTCAGAATGGAGATGTGTGAAGTCACAGAATGGAGGTTTGTGAAGGCATAGAATGGAGGTGTGTGAAGTCATAGAATGGAGGTGTGTGAAGTCAAAATGGTGGTGTGTGAACTCATGGAATGGAGATGTGTTAATTCATAGAATGGATGTGTGTGAAGTCATGGAATGGAGGTGTGTGAAGTCAAAGAATAGAGGTGTGTGAAGTCAAACAATAGAGGTGTGTGAAGTCACAGAATGGAGGTGTGTGAGGTCACAGAAGGGAAGTGTGTGAAGTCAAAATGGAGGTGTGTGAAGTCACAGAATGGAGGTTTGTGAAGTCACAGAATGGGGGTTTGTGAAGTCAAAATGGTAGTGTGTGAGGTCACAAATGGAGGTGGGTGAAGTCACAATATGGAGGTGTGTGAAGTCATAGAATGGAGGTGTGTGAAGTCACAGAATGGAGGTGTGTGAAGTCACAGAATGGCGGTGTGTGAAGTCACAGAATGGAGGTGTATGAAGTCACAGAATGGAGGTGTGTGAACTCAGAATAGTGGTGTGTGAAGTCACAGAATGGAGGTGTGTGAAGTCATAGAAAGCAGGTGTGTGAAGTCACAGAATGGAGTTATGTGAAGTCATAGAATGGAGTTGTGTGAAGTCAGAGAATCTAGGTGTGTGAAGTCACAGAATGGAGGTATGTGAAGTCACAGAATGGAGGTGTGTGAAGTCATAGAATGGAAGTGTGTGAAGTCGTAGAATGGAGGTGTGTGAAGTGAGAATGGAGGTGTGTGAAGTCACAGAATGGAGGTATGTCAACTCAGAATGGAGGTGTGTGAAGTCACAGAATGGAGGTTTGTGATGTCATAGAAGGGAGGTGTGTGAAGTCATAGAATGGATGTTTCTGAAGTAAGAATGAAGGTGTGTGAAGTCATAGAATGGAGGTGTGTGAAGTCCAAATGGAGTTGTGTGAACTCATAAAATGGAGATGTGTGAACTCATAGAATGGAGGTGTGTGAAGTCATGGAATGGAGGTGTGTGAAGTCCAAGAATGGAGGTGTGTGAAGTCAAACAATGGAGGTGTGTGAAGTCACAGAATGGAGGTGTGGGAAGTCACATAATGGAAGTGTGTGAAGTCAAAATGGAGGTGTGTGAAGTCACAGGATGGAGGTGTGTGAAGTCACCGAATGTAGGTGTGTGAAGTCACAGAATGGAGGTGTGTGAACTCAGAATGGAGGTGTGTGAAGTCACAGAATGGAGGTGTGTGAACTCATAGAATGGAGGTGTGTGAAGTCATAGAATGGTGGTTTGTGAAGTCAGAATGTAGGTGTGTGAAGTCACCGAATGGAGGTGTGTGAACTCAGAATGGAGATGTGTGAAGTCACAGAAGGGAGGTTTGTGAAGTCATAGAATGGAGGTGTGTGAAGTCATATAATGAAGGTGTGTGAAGTCAAAATGGTGATGTGTGAACTCATAGAATGGAGTTGTGTGAACTCATAGAATGGAGGTATGTGAAGAAATGGAATGGAGGTGTGTGAAGTCAAAGAATAGAGGTGTGTGAAGTCAAACAATGGAGGTGTGTGAATTCACAGAATGGAGGTGTGTAAAGTCACAGAAGGGAAGGGTCTGAAGTCAAAATGGAGGTGTGTGAAGTCACAGAATGGAAGTGTGTCAACTCAGAATGGAGGTGTGTGAAGTCTCAATGGAGGTGTGTAAAGTTACAGAATGGAGTTGTGTGAAGTCACAGAATGGAGGTGTGTGAAGTCACATAATGGAAGTGTGTGATGTCACAATGGAGGTGTGTGAAGTCACAGAATGGATGTGTGTAAAGTCACGGAATGTAGGTGTGTGAAGTCACAGAATGGAGGTGTGTGAACTCAGAATGTAGTTGTGTGAAGTCAACCAATGGAGGTGTGTGAACTCAGAATGTAGGTGTGTGAAGTCACAGAATGGAGGTTTGTGAAGTCATAGAATGGAGGTGTGTGAAGTCATAGAATGGAGGTGTGTGAAGTCAAAATGGTGGTGTGTGAACTCATAGAATGGACGTGTGTGAACTCATAGAATGGAGGTATGTGAAGTCATGGAATGGAGGTGTGTGAAGTCAAAGAATAGAGGTGTGTGAAGTCAAACAATGGAGGCGTGTGAAGTCACAGAATGGAGGTGTGTGAAGTCACAGAAGGGAAGTGTGTGAAGTGAAAATGGAGGTGTGTGAAGTAATCGAATGGAGTCGTGTGACGTCACGGAATGGAGGTGTGTGAAGTCACAAAATGGAGATGTGTGAAGTCAGAATGGAGGTGTGCGAAGTCATGGAATGGAGGTGTGTGAAGTCAGAGAATGGAAGTGTGTGAAGTCAAAATGGAGGTGTGTGAACTCATAGAATGGAGGTGTGTGAAGTCATGGAATGGAGGTGTGTGAAGTCCAAGAATGGAGTTGGGTGAAGTCAAACAATGGAGTTGTGTGAAGTCACAGAATGGAGGTGTGTGAAGTCACATAATGGAAGTGTGTGATGCTACAATGGAGGTGTGTGAAGTCACAGAATGGATGTGTGTGAAGTCACCGAATGTAGGTGTGTGAAGTCACTGAATTGAGGTGTGTGAACTCAGTATGTAGTTGTGTGAAGTCACCGAATGGAGGTGTGTGAACTCAGAATGTAGGTGTGTGAAGTCACAGAATGGAGGTTTGTGAAGTCAGAGAATGGAGGTGTGTGAAGTCATAGAATGGAGGTGTGTGAAGTCAAAATGGTGGTGTGTGAACTCATAGAATGGAGGTGTGTGCACTCATAGAATGGAGGTATGTGAAGTCATGGAATGAAGGTGTGTGAAGTCAAAGAATAGAGGTGTGTGAAGTCAAAATGGAGGTGCATGAAGTCATCGAATAGAGTTGTGTGAAGTCACGGAATGGAGGTGTGTGAAGTCACAGAATGGAGATGTGTGAAGTCATAATGGAGGTGTGCCAAGTCATGGAATGGAGGTGTGTGAAGTCAGAGAATGGAAGTGTGTGAAGTCAAAATTGAGGTGTGTGAAGTCACAGAATGGAGGTGTGTGAAGTCACAGAATGGAGGTGTGTGAAGTCATAGAATGGAGGTTTGTGAAGTCAGAGAATCAAGGTGTGTGAAGTCATAGAACGGAGGTGTGTGAATTCACAGAATGGAGGTGTGTGAAGTCACAGAATGGAGGTGTGTGAACTCAAATGGAGGTGTGTTAAGTCACAGAATGGAGGTTTGTGAAGTTATAGAACGGAGCTGTGTAAAGTCACAGAATGGAGGTGTGTGAAGTCATAGAATGGAGGTGTGTGAAGTCAGAGAATCTAGGTGTGTGAAATCACAGAATGGATGTGTGTGAAGTCACAGAATGGAGGTGTGTGAAGTCATAGAATGGAAGTGTGTGAAGTCATAGAATGTAGGTGTGTGAAGTCAGAATGGAGGTGTGTGAAGTCACAGAATGCAGGTGTGTGAATTCAGAATGGAGGTGTGTGAAGTCACAGAATAGAGGTTCCTTATGTCATAGAAGGGAGGTGTGTGAAGTCATAGAATGGATGTTTCTGAAGTAAGAATTAAGCTGTGTGAAGTCATAGAATGGAGGTGTGTAAAGTCCAATTGGAGGTGTGTGAACTCATAGAATGGAGATGTGTGAACTCATAGAATGGAGGTGTGTGAAGTCATGGAATGGAGGTGTGTGAAGTCCAAGAATGGAGATGTGTGAAGTCAAACAATGGAGGTGTGTGAAGTCACAGAATGGAGGTGTGTGAAGTCACATAATGGAAGTGTGTGATGTCAAAATGGAGGTGTGTGAACTCAGAATGTAGGTGTGTCAAGTCACAGAATGGAGGTGTGTGAAGTTATAGAATGGAAGTGTGTGAAGTCATAGATTGGAACTTTGTGAAATCAGAATGGAGGTGTGTGAAGTCACCGAATGGAAGTGTGTGAAGTCCAAGAATGGAGGTATGTAAAGTCAAACAATGGAGGTGTGTGAAGTCATAGAATGGAGGTGTGTGAAGTCACAGAATGGAAGTGTGTGATGCCAAAATGGATGTGTATGAAGTCATACAATAGAGGTGTGTGAAGTCACAGAATGGAGGTGTGTGAAGTCATAGAATGGAGGTGTGTGAACTCAGAATGGATGTGTGTGAAGTCACAGAATGGAGGTGTGTGAAGTCATAGAATGGAAGTTTGTGAAGTCATTGAATGGAGGTTTGTGAAGTCAGAATGGAGGTGTGTGAAGTCACCGAATGGAGGTGTGAGAACTCAGAATGGAGATGTGTGAAGTCACAGAATGGAGGTTTGTGAAGGCATAGAATGGAGGTGTGTGAAGTCATAGAATGGAGGTGTGTGAAGTCAAAATGGTGGTGTGTGAACTCATGGAATGGAGATGTGTTAATTCATAGAATGGATGTGTGTGAAGTCATGGAATGGAGGTGTGTGAAGTCAAAGAATAGAGGTGTGTGAAGTCAAACAATAGAGGTGTGTGAAGTCACAGAATGGAGGTGTGTGAGGTCACAGAAGGGAAGTGTGTGAAGTCAAAATGGAGGTGTGTGAAGTCACAGAATGGAGGTTTGTGAAGTCACAGAATGGGGGTTTGTGAAGTCAAAATGGTAGTGTGTGAGGTCACAAATGGAGGTGGGTGAAGTCACAATATGGAGGTGTGTGAAGTCATAGAATGGAGGTGTGTGAAGTCACAGAATGGAGGTGTGTGAAGTCACAGAATGGCGGTGTGTGAAGTCACAGAATGGAGGTGTATGAAGTCACAGAATGGAGGTGTGTGAACTCAGAATAGTGGTGTGTGAAGTCACAGAATGGAGGTGTGTGAAGTCATAGAACGCAGGTGTGTGAAGTCACAGAATGGAGTTATGTGAAGTCATAGAATGGAGTTGTGTGAAGTCAGAGAATCTAGGTGTGTGAAGTCACAGAATGGAGGTATGTGAAGTCACAGAATGGAGGTGTGTGAAGTCATAGAATGGAAGTGTGTGAAGTCGTAGAATGGAGGTGTGTGAAGTGAGAATGGAGGTGTGTGAAGTCACAGAATGGAGGTATGTCAACTCAGAATGGAGGTGTGTGAAGTCACAGAATGGAGGTTTGTGATGTCATAGAAGGGAGGTGTGTGAAGTCATAGAATGGATGTTTCTGAAGTAAGAATGAAGGTGTGTGAAGTCATAGAATGGAGGTGTGTGAAGTCCAAATGGAGTTGTGTGAACTCATAAAATGGAGATGTGTGAACTCATAGAATGGAGGTGTGTGAAGTCATGGAATGGAGGTGTGTGAAGTCCAAGAATGGAGGTGTGTGAAGTCAAACAATGGAGGTGTGTGAAGTCACAGAATGGAGGTGTGGGAAGTCACATAATGGAAGTGTGTGAAGTCAAAATGGAGGTGTGTGAAGTCACAGGATGGAGGTGTGTGAAGTCACCGAATGTAGGTGTGTGAAGTCACAGAATGGAGGTGTGTGAACTCAGAATGGAGGTGTGTGAAGTCACAGAATGGAGGTGTGTGAACTCATAGAATGGAGGTGTGTGAAGTCATAGAATGGTGGTTTGTGAAGTCAGAATGTAGGTGTGTGAAGTCACCGAATGGAGGTGTGTGAACTCAGAATGGAGATGTGTGAAGTCACAGAAGGGAGGTTTGTGAAGTCATAGAATGGAGGTGTGTGAAGTCATATAATGAAGGTGTGTGAAGTCAAAATGGTGATGTGTGAACTCATAGAATGGAGTTGTGTGAACTCATAGAATGGAGGTATGTGAAGAAATGGAATGGAGGTGTGTGAAGTCAAAGAATAGAGGTGTGTGAACTCAAACAATGGAGGTGTGTGAATTCACAGAATGGAGGTGTGTAAAGTCACAGAAGGGAAGGGTCTGAAGTCAAAATGGAGGTGTGTGAAGTCACAGAATGGAAGTGTGTCAACTCAGAATGGAGGTGTGTGAAGTCTCAATGGAGGTGTGTAAAGTTACAGAATGGAGTTGTGTGAAGTCACAGAATGGAGGTGTGCGAAGTCATAGAATGGAAGTGTGTGATGTCAAAATGGAGGTGTGTGGACTGATAGAATAGAGATGTGTGAACTCATAGAATGGAGGTGTGTGATGTCATGGAATGGAGGTGTGTGAAATCCAAGAAAGGAGGAGTGTGAAGTCAAACAATGTAGGTGTGTGAAGTCACAGAATGGAGGTGTGTGAAGTCACCGAATGTAGGTGTGTGAAGTCACAGAACGGAGGTGTTTGAAGTCAAAGAATGGAGGTATGTGAAGTCACCGAATGTAGGTGTGTGAATTCACAGAACGGAGGTGTTTGAAGTCAAAGAATGGAGGTGTGTGAAGTCATCGAATGGAGTTGTGTGAAGTCAAGGAATAGAGGTGTGTGAATTCACAGAATGAAGGTGTGAGAAGTCACAGAATGGAGGTGTGTGAACTCAAAATGGTGGTGTGTGAAGTCACAAATGTAGGTGGGTGAAGTCACCGAATGGAGGTGTGTGAAGTCATATAATGTAGGTTTGTGAAGTCAGAGAATCGAGGTGTGTGAAGTGATAGAACGGAGGTGTGTGAAGTTACAGAATGGAGGTGTGTGAAGTCACAGAATGGAGGTGTGTGAACTCAGAATGGAGGTGTCTGAAGTCACATAATGGAGGTTTGTGAAGTCATAGAACGGAGGTGAGTGAAGTCACAGAATGGAGGTGTGTGAAGTCATAGAATGGAGGTGTGTGAAGTCAGAGAATCTAGGTGGGTGAAGTCACAGAATGGAGGTGTGTGAAGTCACAGAATGCAGGTGTGTGAAGTCATAGAATGGAAGTGTGTGAAGTCATAGAATGGAGGTGTGTGAAGTCAGAATGGAGGTGACTGAAGTCAGAGAATGGAGGTGTGTGAACTCAGAATGGAGGTGTGTTAAGTCACAGAACGGAGGTTTGTAATGCCATAGAAGGGAGGTGTGTGAAGTCAAAATATGGATGTTTCTGAAGTAAGAATGAAGGTGTGTGAAGTCATGGAATGGAGGTGTGTGAAGTCCAAGAATGGAGTTGTGTGAAGTCAAGCAATGGAGGTGTGTGAAGTCACAGAATGGATGTGTGTGAAGTCATCGAATGTAGGTGTGTGAAGTCACAGAATGGAGGTGTGTGAACTCAGAATGTAGTTGTGTGAAGTCACCGAATGGAGGTGTGTGAACTCAGAATGTAGGTGTGTGAAGTCACAGAATGGAGGTTTGTGAAGTCATAGAATGGAAGTGTGTGAAGTCATAGAATGGAGGTGTGTGAAGTCATGGAATGGAGGTGTGTGAAGTCCAAGGATGGAGTTGTGTGAAGTCAAACAATGGAGGTGTGTGAAGTCACAGAATGGATGTGTGTGAAGTCACCGAATGTAGGTGTGTGAAGTCACAGAATGGAGGTGTGTGAACTCAGAATGTACTTGTGTGAAGTCACCGAATGGAGGTGTGTGAACTCAGAATGTAGGTGTGTGAAGTCACAGAATGGAGGTTTGTGAAGTCATGGAATGGAAGTGTGTGAAGTCATAGAATGGAGGTGTGTGAAGTCAAAATGGTGGTGTGTGAACTCATAGAATGGAGGTGTGTGAACTCCTAGAATGGAGGTATGTGAAGTCATGGAATGGAGGTGTGTGAAGTCAAAGAATAGAGGTGTGTGAAGTCAAAAAATGCAGGTGTGTGAAGTCACAGAATGGAGGTGTGTGAAGTCACAGAAGGGAAGTGTGTGAAGTCAAAATGGAGGTGTGTGAAGTCACAGAATGGACGTTTGTGAAGTCACAGAATGGAGGTTTGTGAAGTCAAAATGGTAGTGTGTGAGGTCACAAATGTAGGTGGGTGAGGTCAAAATATGGAGGTGTGTGAAGTCATAGAATGGAGGTGTGTGAAGTCACAGAATGGAGGTGTGTGAAGTCATAGAACGGAGGTGTATAAAGTCACAGAATGGAGGTGTGTCAAGTCATAGAACGGAGGTGTGTGAAGTCACAGAATGGAGGTGTGTAAAGTCACAGAATGTAGGTGTGTCAAGTCGAGAATCGAGGTGTGTGAATTCACGGAATGGAGCTGTGTGACGTCACAGAATGGAGGTGTGTGAAGTCAGAATGGAGGTGTGCGAAGTCATAGAATGGAAGTGTGTGATGTCAAAATGGAGGTATGTGCACTGATAGAATAGAGATGTGTGAACTCATAGAATGGAGGTGTGTGATGTCATGGAATTGATGTGTGTGAAGTCCAAGAAAGGAGGTGTGTGAAGTCAAACAATGTAGGTGTGTGAAGTCACAGAATGGAGTTGTGTGAAGTCACTGAATGTAGGTGTGTGAAGTCACAGAACGGAGGTGTGTGAAGTCACTGAATGTAGGTGTGTGAAGTCACAGAACGGAGGTGTGTGAAGTCAAAGAATGGAGGTGTGTGAAGTCATCGAATGGAGGTGTGTGAAGTCACGGAATGGTGGTGTGTGAAGTCAAAATGGAGGTGTGCGAAGTCATAGAATGGAGGTGTGTGAAGTCACAGAATGGAAGTGTGTGATGTCAAAATGGAGGTGTGTGAAGTCAGAGAATCGAGGTGTGTGAAGTCATAGAACGGAGGTGTGTGAAGTCACAGAATGGAGGTGTGTGAAGTCAAAGAATGGAGGTATGTGAACTCAGAATGGAAATGTATGAAGTCAGAATGGAGGTGTGTGAAGTCACAGAATGGAGGTTTGTGATGTCATAGAAGGGAGGTATGTGAAGTCATAGAATGGATGTTTCTGAAGTAAGAATGAAGGTATGTGAAGTCATAGAATAGAGGTGTGTGAATTCCAAATGGAGTTGTGTGAACTCATAGAATGGAGATGTGTGAACTCACAGAATGGAGGTGTGTGAAGTCATGGAATGGAGGTGTGTGAAGTCCAAGTATGGTGGTGTGTGAAGTCAAACAATGTAGGTGTGTGAAGTCACAGAATGGAGGATTGTGAAGTCACATAATGGAAGTGTGTGATGTCAAAATGGAGGTGTGTGAAGTCACAGAATGGAGGTGTGTGAAGTTACCGAATCTAGGTGTGTGAATTCAGAGAATGGAGGTGTGTGAACTCAGAATGGAGGTGTGTGAAGTCACAGAATGGAGGTGTGTGAAGTCATAGAATGGAGGTTTGTGAAGTCAGAGAATCGAGGTGTTTGAAGTCATAGAACGGAAGTGTGTGAAGTCACAGAATGGAGGTGTTTGAAGTCACAGAATGGAGGTGTGTGAACTCAGAATGGAGGTGTGTGAAGTCACAGAATGGAGGTTTGTGAAGTCATAGAACGGAGGTGTGTGAAGTCACAGAATGGAGGTGTGTGAAGTCATAGAATGGAGGTGTGTGAAGTCAGAGGATCTAGGTGTGTGAAGTCACAGAATGGAGGTGTGTGAAGTCACAGAATGGAGGTGTGTGAAGTCATAGAATGGAGGTTTGTGAAGTCAGAGAATCGAGGTGTTTGAAGTCATAGAACGGAAGTGTGTGAAGTCACAGAACGGAGGTGTTTGAAGTCACAGAATGGAGGTGTGTGAACTCAGAATGGAGGTGTGTGAAGTCACAGAATGGAGGTTTGTGAAGTCATAGAACGGAGGTGTGTGAAGTCACAGAATGGAGCTGTGTTAAGTCATAGAATGGAGGTGTGTGAAGTCAGAGGATCTAGGTGTGTGAAGTCACAGAATGGAGGTGTGTGAAGTCACAGAATGGAGGTGTGTGAAGTCATAGAATGGAAGTGTGTGAAGTCATAGAATGTAGGTGTGTGTAGTCAGAATGGAGGTGTGTGAAGTCACAGAATGGAGGTTTGTTATGTCATAGAAGGGAGGTGTGTGAAGTCATAGAATGGATGTTTCTGAAGTAAGAATCAACGTGTGTGAAGTCATATAATGGAGATGTGTGAAGTCCAATTGGAGGTGTGTGAACTCATAGAATGGAGATGTGTGAACTCATAGAATGGAGGTGTGTGACGTCATAGATTGGAGGTGTGTGAAGTCCAAGAATGTAGATGTGTGAAGTTATACAATGGAGGTGTGTGAAGTCACAGAATGGAGGTGTGTGAAGTCACATAATGGAAGTGTGTGATGTCAAAATGGAGGTGTCTGAAGTCACAGAGTGTAGGTGTGTGAAGTCACCGAATGTAGGTGTGTGAAGTCACAGAATGGAGTTGTGTGAACTCAGAATGTAGGTGTGTGAAGTCACAGAATGGAGGTGTGTGTAGTCATAGAATGGAAGTGTGTGAAGTCATAGATTGGAGCTTTGTGAAATCAGAATGGAGGTGTGTGAAGTCACCGAATGGAGGTGTGTGAAGTCCAAGAATGGAGGTATGTGAAGTCAAACAATGGAGGTGTGTGAAGTCATAGAATGGAGGTGTGTGATGTCACATAATGGAAGTGTGTGATGCCAAAATGGATGTGTGTGAAGTCATAGAATGGAGGTGTGTGAAGTCACAGAATGGAGGTGTGTGAAGTCACAGAATGGAGGTGTGTGAACTCAGAATGGAGGTGTGTGAAGTCACAGAATGGAGGTGTGTGAAGTCAAAGAATGGAAGTTTGTGAAGTCATAGAATGGAGGTTTGTGAAGTCAGAATGGAGGTGTGTGAAGTCACCGAATGGAGGTGTGTGAACTCAGAATGGAGATGTGTGAAGTCACAGAATGGAGGTTTGTGAAGGCATAGAATGGAGGTGTGGGAAGTCATAGAATGGAGGTGTGTGAAGTCAAAATGGTGGTGTGTGAACTCATAGAATGGAGGTGTGTGAACTCATAGAATGGAGGTGTGTGAAGTCATGGAATGGAGATGTGTGAAGTCAAAGAATAGAGGTGTGAGAAGTCAAACAATGGAGGTGTGTGAAGTCACAGAATGGAGGTGTGTGAAGTCACAGAAGGGAAGTGTGTGAAGTCAAAATGGAGCTGTGTGAAGTCACAGAATGGAGGTGTGTGAAGTCACAGAATGGAGGTGTGTGAAGTCAAAATGGTAGTGTGTGAGGTCACAAATGGAGGTGGGTGAAGTCACAATATGGAGGTGTGTGAAGTCATAGTATGGAGGTGTGTGAAGTCACAGAATGGAGGTGTGTGAAGTCATAGAACGGAGGTGTGTAAAGTCACAGAATGGAGGTGTGTGAAGTCATAAAACGGAGGTGTGTGAAGTCACAGAATGGAGGTGTGTGAAGTCATAGAATGGAGGTGTGTGAAGTCAGAGAATCGAGTGTGCGAATTCACGGAATGGAGTGTGTGAAGTCACAGAATGGAGGTGTGTGAAGTCAGAATTGAGGTGTCCGAAGTCATAGAATGGAAGTGTGTGATGTAAAAATGTAGGTGTGTGTACTGACAGAATAGAGATGTGTGAACTCATAGAATGGAGGTGTGTGATGTCATGGAATGGAGGTGTGTGAAGTCCAAGAAAGGAGGTGTGTGAAGTCAAACAATGGAGGTGTGTGAAGTCACAGAATGGAGGTGTGTAAAGTCACAGAATGGAAGTGTGTGATGTCAAAATGGAGGTGTGTGAAGTCACAGAATGGAGGTGTGTGAAATCACTGAATGTAGGTGTGTGAAGTCACAGAAAGGAGGTGTGTGAAGTCAAAGAAAGGAGGTGTGTGAAGTCATCGAATGGAGGTGTGTGAAGTCACAGAATGGAGGTGTGTGAAGTCAGAGAATGGAGGTGTGTGAAGTAAAAATGGAGGTGTGCGAAGTCATAGAATGGAGGTGTGTGAAGTCACAGAATGGAAGTGTGTGAAGTCAAAATGGAGGTGTGTGAAGTCACAGAATGGAGGTGTGTGAAGTCACAGAATGGAGGTGTGTGAAGTAAAAATGGTGGTGTGTGAAGTCACAAATGTAGGTGGGTGAAGTCACAGAATGGAGGTTGTGAAGTCATAGAATGGAGGTGTGTGAAGTCATAGAATGGAGGTTTGTGAAGTCAGAGAATCGAGGTGTGTGAAGTCATAGAACGGAAGTGTGTGAAGTCACAGAATTGAGGTGCATGAAGTCACAGAATGGAGGTGTGTGAGCTCGGAATGGAGGTGTGTGAAGTCATAGAATGGAGGTGTGTGAAGTCACAGAATGGAGGTGTGTGAAGCCAAAATGGTAGTGTGTGAGGTCACAAATGGAGGTGGGTGAAGTCACAATATGGAGGTGTGTGAAGTCATAGATTGGAGGTTTGTGATGTCATAGAAGGGAGGTGTGTGAAGTCATAGAATGGATGTTTCTGAAGTAAGAATGAAGCTGTGTGAAGTCATAGAATGGAGGTGTGTGAAGTCCAAATGGAGTTGTGTGAACTCATAGAATGGATGTGTATGAAGTCATGGAATGGAGGTGTGTGAAGTCAAAGAATGGAGGTGTGTGAAGTCAAACAATTGAGGGAGGTGTGTGAAGTCACACAATGGAGGTGTGTGAAGTCACATAATGGAAGTGTGTGAAGTCAAAATGGAGGTGTGTGAAGTCACAGAATGGAGGTGTGTGAAGTTACCGAATGTAGGTGTGTGAAGTAACAGAATGGAGGTGTGTGAACTCAGAATGTAGGTGTGTGAAGTCACAGAATGGAGGTGTGTGAACACATAGAATGGAAGTGTGTGCAGTCATAGAATGGAGGTTTGTGAAATCAGAATGGAGGTGTGTGAAGTAATGAATGGAGGTGTGTGAAGTCAAAGAATGGAGGTATGTGAAGTCAAACAATGGAGGTGTGTGAAGTCAGAGAATGGCGGTGTATGAAGTCACAGAATGGAAGTGTGTGAAGTCACAGAATGGAGGTGTGTGAACTCAGAATGGAGGTGTGTGAAGTCACAGAATGGCGGTGTGTGAAGTCATAGAATGGAAGTTTGTGAAGTCACAGAATGGAGGTGTGTGAAGTCACAGAATGGAGGTGTGTGAAGTAAAAATATTGGTGTGTGAAGTCAAAAATGTAGGTGGGTGAAGTCACAGAATGGAGGTTGTGAAGTCATAGAATGGAGGTGTGGGAAGTCACAGAATGGAGGTGTGTGAAGTCATAGAATGGAGGTTTGTGAAGTCAGAGAATCGAGGTGTGTGAAGTCATAGAACGGAAGTGTGTGAAGTCACAGAATGGAGGTGTGTGAACTCAGAATGGAGGTGTGTGAAGTCATAGAATGGAGGTGTGTGAAGTCACAGAATGGAGGTGTGTGAAGTCAAAATGGTAGTGTGTGAGGTCACAAATGGAGGTGGTGAAGTCACAATATGGAGGTGTGTGAAGTCATAGAATGGAGGTGTGTGAAGTCACAGAATGGAGTTGTGTGAAGTCATAGAATGCAAGTGTGTGAAGTCATAGAATGTAGGTGTGTGAAGTCAGAATGGAGGTGTGTGAAGTCACAGAACCGAGGTTTGTGATGCCATAGAAGGGAGGTGTGTGAAGTCAAAGAATGGATGTTTCTGAAGTAAGAATGAAGGTGTGTGAAGTCATAGAATGGAGGTGTGTGAAGTCAGAGAATCTAGGTGTGTGAAGTCACAGAATAGAGGTATGTGAAGTCATAGAATGGAAGTGTGTGAAGTCATAGAATGGAGGTGTGTGAAGTCACAGAATGGAGGGGTGTGAAGTCAAAATGGTGGTGTGTGAAGTCACAAATGTAGGTAGGTGAAGTCACAGAACGGAGGTGTGTGAAGTCACAGAATGGACGTGTGTGAACTCAGAATAGAGGTGTGTGAATTCACAGAATGGAGGTGTGTGAAGTCATAGAACGGAGGTGTGTGAAGTCACAGAACGGAGGTATATGAAGTCATAGAATGGAGGTGTGTGAAGTCAGAGAATCTAGGTGTGTGAAGTCAAAGAATGGAGGTGTGTGAAGTCACAGAATGGAGGTGTGTGAAGTCATAGAATGGAAGTGTGTGAAGTCATAGAATGAAGGTGTGTGAAGTCAGAATGGAGGTGTGTGAAGTCACAGAATGGAGGTATGTGAACTCAGAATGGAGGTGTGTGAAGTCACAGAATGGAGGTTTGTGATGTCATAGAAGGGAGGTGTGTGAAGTCATAGAATGGAGGTTTGTGATGTCATAGAAGGGAGGTGTGTGAAGTCATAGAATTTATGTTTCTGAAGTAAGAATGAAGGTGTGTGAAGTCATAGAATGGAGGTGTGTGAAGTCCAAATGGAGTTGTGTGAACTCATAGAACGGAGGTGTGTGAAGTCATGGAATGGAGGTGTGTGAAGTCAAAGAAGGGAGGTGTGTGAAGTCACAGAATGGAGGTGTGTGAAGTCACATAATGGAACTGTGTGAAGTCAAAATGGAGGTGTGTGAAGTCACAGAAGGGAGGTGTGTGAAGTCACCGAATGTAGGTGTGTGAAGTCACAGAATGGAGGTATGTGAAGTCACAGAATGGAAGTGTGTGAAGTCACAGAATGGAGGTGTGTGAACTCAGAATGGAGGTGTGTGAAGTGACAGAATGGAGGTGTGTGAAGTCATAGAATGGAAGTTTGTGAATTCATAGAATGGAGGTTTGTGAAGTCAGAATGGAAGTGTGTTAAGTCAACGAATGGAGGTGTGTGAACTCAGAATGGAGATGTGCGAAGTCACAGCATGGAGGTTTGTGAAGTCATAGAATGGAGGTGTGTGTGAACTCATAGAATGAAGGTGTGTGAAGTCAAAATGGTGGTGTGTGATCTCATAGAATGGAGGTGTGTGAACTCATAGAATGGAGGTATGTGAAGAAAGGGAATGGAGGTTTGTGAAGCCAAAGAATAGAGGTGTGTGAAGTCAAACAATGGAGGTGTGTGAAGTCACAGAAGGGAAGTGTGTGAAGTCAAAATGGAGGTGTGTGAAGTCACAGAATGGAGGTGTGTGAAGTCACAGAATGGAAGTGTGTGAAGTCAAAATGGTAGTGTGTGAAGTCACAAATGGAGGTGGGTGAAGTCACAGAATGGAGGTGTGTGAAGTCATAGAATGGAGGTGTGTGAAGTCACAGAATGGAGGTGTGTGAAGTCATAGAATGGAGGTGTGTGAAATCAGAGAATCGAGGTGTGTGAGGTCATAGAATGGAGGTGTGTGAAGTCACAGAATGTAGATGTGTGAAGACACAGAATGGAGGTGTGTGAAATCACAGAATGGAGGTGTGTGAAGTCATAGAACGGAGGTGTGTAAAGTCACAGAATGGAGGTGTGTGAAGTCATAGAACGGAGGTGTGTGAAGTCAGAGAATCGAGGTGTGTGAAGTCACGGAATGGAGCTGTGTGAAGTCACAGAATGGAGGTGTGTGAAGTCAGAATGGAGGTGTGCGAAGTCATAGAATGGAAGTGTGTGATGTCAAAATGGAGGTGTGTGAACTGATAGAATAGAGATGTGTGAACTCATAGAATGGAGGTGTGTGAAGTCATAGAATGGAGGTGTGTGAAGTCACCGAATGGAGGTGTGTGAAGACATAGAATGGAGGTTTGTGAAGTCAGAGAATCGAGGTGTGTGAAGTCATAGAACAGAGGTGTGTGAAGTCAGAAGGAAGGTGTGTGAAGTCACAAAATGGAGGTGTGTGAACTCAGAATGGAGGTGTGTGAAGTCACAGAACCGAGGTTTGTGATGTCATAGAAGGGAGGTGTGTGAAGTCATAGAATGGATGTTTCTGAAGTTAAAAATATAGGTGTGTGAAGTCACAGAATGGAGGTGTGTGAAGTCATAGAACGGAGGTGTGTGAAGTCACAGAATGGAGGTGTTTGAAATCATAGAATGGAGGTGTGTGAAGTCAGAGAATCTAGGTGTGTGAAGTCACAGAATGGAGGTGTGTGAAGTCACAGAATGGAGGTGTGTGAAGTCATAGAATGGAAGTGTGTGAAGTCATAGAATGGATGTTTGTGAAGTAAGAATGAAGGTGTGTGAAGTCATAGAATTGAGGTGTGTGAAGTCCAAATGGAAGTGTGTGAACTCATAGAATGGAGATGTGTGAACTCATAGAATGGAGGTGTGTGAAGTCATGGAATGGAGGTGTGTGAAGTCCAAGAATGGAGGTGTGTGAACTCAAACAATGGAGGTGTGTGAAGTCACAGAATGGAGGTGTGTGAAGTCCAAGAATGGAGGTATGTGAAGTCAAACAATGGAGGCGTGTGAAGTCAGAGAATGGAGGTGTGTGAAGTCACAGAATGGAAGTGTGTGATGCCAAAATGGATGTGTGTGAAGTCATAGCATGGAGATTGTGAAGTCACAGAATGGAGATGTGTGAATTCAAAAAATGGAGGTGTGTGAACTCAGAATGGAGGTGTGTGAAGTCACAGAATGGAGGTGTGTGAAGTCATAGAATGGAAGTGTGTGAAGTCATAGAATGGATGTTTGTGAAGTAAGAATGAAGGTGTGTGAAGTCAAAGAATTGAGGTGTGTGAAGTCCAAATGGAAGTGTGTGAACTCATAGCATGGAGATGTGTGAACTCATAGAATGGAGGTGTGTGAAGTCATGGAATGGAGGTGTGTGAAGTCCAAGAATGGAGGTGTGTGAACTCAAACAATGGAGGTGTGTGAAGTCACAGAATGGAGGTGTGTGAAGTCCAAGAATGGAGGTGTGTGAAGTCACCGAATGGAGGTGTGTGAAGACATAGAATGGAGGTTTGTGAAGTCAGAGAATCGAGGTGTGTGAAGTCATAGAACAGAGGTGTGTGAAGTCAGAAAAAAGGTGTGTGAAGTCACAAAATGGAGGTGTGTGAACTCAGAATGGAGGTGTGTGAAGTCACAGAACCGAGGTTTGTGATGTCATAGAAGGGAGGTGTGTGAAGTCATAGAATGGATGTTTCTGAAGTTAAAAATATAGGTGTGTGAAGTCACAGAATGGAGGTGTGTGAAGTCATAGAACGGAGGTGTGTGAAGTCACAGAATGGAGGTGTTTGAAATCATAGAATGGAGGTGTGTGAAGTCAGAGAATCTAGGTGTGTGAAGTCACAGAATGGAGGTGTGTGAAGTCACAGAATGGAGGTGTGTGAAGTCATAGAATGGAAGTGTGTGAAGTCATAGAATGGATGTTTGTGAAGTAAGAATGAAGGTGTGTGAAGTCATAGAATTGAGGTGTGTGAAGTCCAAATGGAAGTGTGTGAACTCATAGAATGGAGATGTGTGAACTCATAGAATGGAGGTGTGTGAAGTCATGGAATGGAGGTGTGTGAAGTCCAAGAATGGAGGTGTGTGAACTCAAACAATGGAGGTGTGTGAAGTCACAGAATGGAGGTGTGTGAAGTCCAAGAATGGAGGTATGTGAAGTCAAACAATGGAGGTGTGTAAAGTCAGAGAATGGAGGTGTGTGAAGTCACAGAATGGAAGTGTGTGATGCCAAAATGGATGTGTGTGAAGTCATAGCATGGAGATTGTGAAGTCACAGAATGGAGATGTGTGAATTCAAAAAATGGAGGTGTGTGAACTCAGAATGGAGGTGTGTGAAGTCACAGAATGGAGGTGTGTGAAGTCATAGAATGGAAGTGTGTGAAGTCATAGAATGGATGTTTGTGAAGTAAGAATGAAGGTGTGTGAAGTCAAAGAATTGAGGTGTGTGAAGTCCAAATGGAAGTGTGTGAACTCATAGCATGGAGATGTGTGAACTCATAGAATGGAGGTGTGTGAAGTCATGGAATGGAGGTGTGTGAAGTCCAAGAATGGAGGTGTGTGAACTCAAACAATGGAGGTGTGTGAAGTCACAGAATGGAGGTGTGTGAAGTCCAAGAATGGAGGTGTGTGAAGTCACCGAATGGAGGTGTGTGAAGACATAGAATGGAGGTTTGTGAAGTCAGAGAATCGAGGTGTGTGAAGTCATAGAACAGAGGTGTGTGAAGTCAGAAAAAAGGTGTGTGAAGTCACAAAATGGAGGTGTGTGAACTCAGAATGGAGGTGTGTGAAGTCACAGAACCGAGGTTTGTGATGTCATAGAAGGGAGGTGTGTGAAGTAATAGAATGGATGTTTCTGAAGTTAAAAATATAGGTGTGTGAAGTCACAGAATGGAGGTGTGTGAAGTCATAGAACGGAGGTGTGTGAAGTCACAGAATGGAGGTGTTTGAAATCATAGAATGGAGGTGTGTGAAGTCAGAGAATCTAGGTGTGTGAAGTCACAGAATGGAGGTGTGTGAAGTCACAGAATGGAGGTGTGTGAAGTCATAGAATGGAAGTGTGTGAAGTCATAGAATGGATGTTTGTGAAGTAAGAATGAAGGTGTGTGAAGTCATAGAATTGAGGTGTGTGAAGTCCAAATGGAAGTGTGTGAACTCATAGAATGGAGATGTGTGAACTCATAGAATGGAGGTGTGTGAAGTCATGGAATGGAGGTGTGTGAAGTCCAAGAATGGAGGTGTGTGAACTCAAGCAATGGAGGTGTGTGAAGTCACAGAATGGAGGTGTGTGAAGTCCAAGAATGGAGGTATGTGAAGTCAAACAATGGAGGTGTGTGAAGTCAGAGAATGGAGGTGTGTGAAGTCACAGAATGGAAGTGTGTGATGCCCAAATGGATGTGTGTGAAGTCATAGCATGGAGATTGTGAAGTCACAGAATGGAGATGTGTGAATTCAAAGAATGGAGGTGTGTGAACTCAGAATGGAGGTGTGTGAAGTCACAGAATGGAGGTGTGTGAATTCATAGAATGGAAGTGTGTGAAGTCATAGAATGGAGGTTTGTGAAGTCAGAATGGAGGTGTGTGAAGTCACCGAATGGAGGTGTGTGAACTCAGAATGGAGATGTGTGAAGTCAGAGAATGGAGGTTTGTGAAGTCGTAGAATGGAGGTGTGTGAACTCATAGAATGGAGGTATGTGAAGTCATGGAATGGAGGTGTGTGAAGTCAAGGAATAGAGGTGTGTGAAGTCAAACAATGGAGGTGTGTGAAGTCACAGAATGGAGGTGTGTTAAGTCACATAAGGGAAATATGTGAAGTCAAAATGGAGGTGTGTGAAGTCATCGAATGAAGTTGTGTGAAGTCACGGAATGGAGGTGTGTGAAGTCGCACAATGGAGGTGTGTGAAGTCATAGAATGGAGCTGGGTGAAGTCAGAATGGAGGTGTGTGAAGTCATACAATGGAGGTGTGTTAAGTCAGAATGGAGGTGTGGGAAGTCACAGAATGGATGTTTCTGTAGTAAGAATGGAGGTGTGTGAAGTCATAGATGGAGGTGTGTGAAATCATAGAATGGAGTTTTGTGAAGTCACAAAATCGAGCTGTGTGCAGTCAGAATGGAGGTGTGTGAAGTCATAGAATGGAGGTGTATGAAGTCAGAACGGAGGTGTTGAACTCATAGAATGGAGGTGTGTGAAGTCAAAATGGAGATGTGTGAAGTCATACAATAGAGGATTGTGAAGTCACAGAATGGAGGTGTGTCAACTCAGAATGGAGGTGTGTGAAGTCACAGAATGGTGGATGTGATAAGTCATAGAATGGAGGTGTGCGAAGTCATGAAATGAAGGTGTGTGAAGTCAGAATGGAGCTGTGTTAAGTCACAGAATGGAGGTGTGTGAACTCAGAATGGAGGTGTGTGAAGTCACAGAATGGAGGTATGTGAATTCATAGAATGGAGGTATGTGAAATCATAGAATGGAAGTGTTTGAAGTCATAGATTGAAGGTGTGTGAAGTCATAGAATGTAGGTGTGTGAAGGCACATAATGAAGGTGTGTGAAGTCAAAATGGAGGTGTGTGACGTCATAAAATGGAGGTGTGTGAAGTCATAGAATGGAGGAGTGTGAAATCATAGAATGGAGTTTTGTGAAGTCACAGAATGGAGGTGTGTGAAGTCACAGAAAGGAGGTTTGTGAAGTCATAGAATGGAGGTGTGTGAAGTCATAGACTGGAGTTGTGTGAACTACAGAATGGACGGTATGAAGTCATAGAATGGAGGTGTGTGAAGTAACAGAATTGAGGTGTTTGAAGTCATATATTGGAGGTGTGTGAAATCAAAATGGATGTGTGAAGTCATAGAATGGAGGTGTGAAATCATAGAATGGAGGTGTGTGAAGTCATAGAATGGAGGTTTGTGAAGTCACAGAATGGAAGTGTGTGAAGTCACAGAATGGAGGTGTGTGAACTCACAATGGAGGTGTGTGAAGTCACAGAATGGAGGTGTGTGAAGTCATAGAATGGAAGTGTGTGAAGTCATAGAATGGAGCATTGTGAAGTCAGAGTGGAGGTGTGTGAAGTCACCGAATGGAGGAGTGTGAACTCAGAATGGAGATGTGTGAAGTCACAGAATGGAGGTTTGTGAAGGCATAGAATGGAGGTGTGTGAAGTCATAGAATGGAGGTGTGTGAAGTCAAAATGGTGGTGTGTGAACTCATAGAATGGAGGTGTGTGAAATCATGGAATGGAGGTGTGTGAAGTCATGGAATGGTCGTGTGTGAGGTCAAAGAATGGAGGTGAGTGAAGTCAAACAATGGATGTGTGTGAAGTCACAGAATGGAGGTGTGTGAAGTCAAAATGGAGGTGTGTGAAGTCACAGAATGGAGGTGTGTGAAGTCACAGAATGGAGGTGTGTGAAGTCACAGAATGGAGGTGTGTGAAGTCAAAATGGTGGTGTGTGAAGTCACAAATGTAGGTGGGTGAAGTCACAGATAGGAGGTGTGTGAAGTCATAGAATGAAGGTGTGTGAAGTCACAGAATGGAGGTGTGTGAATTCATAGAATGGAGGTTTGTGAAGTCAGTGAATCGATCTGTGTGGGGTCATAGAACGGAGGTGTGTGAAGTCACAGAATGGAGGTGTGTGAAGTCACAGAATGGAGGTGTGGGAACTCAGAATAGAGGTGTGTGAAGTCATGGAATGTACGTGTGTGAGGTCAAAGAATGGAGGTGAGTGAAGTCAAACAATGGAGGTGTGTGAAGTCACAGAACGGAGGTTTGTGAAGTCACAGAATGCAGGTGTGTGAATTCAGAATGGAGGTGTGTGAAGTCATAGAATGGAGGTGTGGGAAGTCACAGTATGGAAGTGTGTGAAGTCACAGAATGGAAGTGAGTGAAGTCAAAATGGAGGTGTGTAAAGTCACAGAATGGAGGTATGTGAAGTCACAGAATGGAGGTGTGTGAAGTCAAAATAGTGGTGTGTGAAGTCATAAATGTAGGTAGGTGAAGTCACAGAATGGAGGTGTGTGAAGTCACAGAATGGAGGTGTGTGAAGTCAGAGAATGGAGGTGTGTGAAGTCACAGAATGGAGATGTGTGAACTCAGAATAGAGGTGTGTGAAGTCACAGAATGGAGGTGTGTGAAGTCATAGAACGGAGGTACTTGAAGTCACAGAATGGAGGTATGTGAAGTCATAGAATGGAGGTGTGTGAAGTCAGAGAGTCTAGGTGTGTGAAGTCAAAGAATGGAGGTGTGTGAAGTCACAGAATGGAGGTGTGTGAAGTCATAGAATGGAAGTGTGTGAAGTCATAGAATGGAGGTGTGTGAAATCACAATGGAGGTGTGTGAAATCACAGAATGGAGGTATGTGAACTCAGAATGGAGGTGTGTGAAGTCACAGAATGGAGGTTTGTGATGTCATAGAAGGGAGGTGTGTGAAGTCATAGAATGGATGTTTCTGAAGTAAGAATGAAGGTGTGTAAACTCATAGAATGGAGATGTGTGAACTCATAGAATGGAGGTGTGTGAAGTCATGGAATGGAGGTGTGTGAAGGCAAAGAATGGAGGTGTGTGAAGTCAAACAATGGAGGTGTGTGAAGTCACAGAATGGAGGTGTGTGAAGTCACATAATGGAATTGTGTGAAGTCAAAATGGAGGTGTGTGAAGTCACAGAATGGAGGTGTGTGAAGTCACCGAATGTAGGTGTGTGAAGTCACAGAATGGAGGTGTGTTAACTCAGAATGGAGGTGTGTGAAGTCACAGAATGGAGGTGTGTGAACTCATAGAATGGAAGTGTGTGAAGTCATAGAATGGAGGTTTGTGAAATCAGAATGGAGGTGTGTGAAGTACCGAATGGAGGTATGTGAAGTCAAACAATGGAGGTGTGTGAAGTCAGAGAATGTAGGTGTGTGAAGTCACAGAATGGAGGTGTGTTAACTCAGAATGGAGGTGTGTGAAATCACAGAATGGAGGTGTGTGAAGTCATAGAATGGAAGTTTGTGAAGTCATAGAATGGAGCTTTGTGAAGTCAGAATGGAAGTGTGTGAAGTCACCGAATGGAGGTGTGTGAACTCAGAATGGAGATGTGCGAAGTCACAGCATGGAGGTTTGTGTAGTCATAGAATGGAGGTGTGTGAAGTCATAGAATGAAGGTGTGTGAAGGCAAAATGGTGGTGTGTGAACTCATAGAATGGAGGTGTGTGAACTCAGAATGGAGGTATGTGAAATCACAGAATGGAGGTGTGTGAAGTCATAGAATGGAAGTTTGTGAAGTCAAACAATGGAGGTGTGTGAAGTCACAGAATGGAGGTGTGCAAAGTCACAGAAGGGAAGTGTGTGAAGTCAAAATGGAGGTGTGTGAAGTCACAGAATGGAGGTGTGTGAAGTCACAGAATGGATGTGTGTGAAGTCAAAATGGTAGTGTGAGAAGTCACAAATGGAGGTGGGTGAAGTCACAGAATTGAGATGTGTGAAGTCATAGATTGGAGGTGTGTGAAGTCACAGAATGGAGGTGTGTGAAGTCATAGAATGGAGGTGTGTGAAATCAGAGAATCGAGGTGTGTGAGGTCATAGAATGGAGGTGTGTGAAGTCACAGAATGTAGGTGTGTGAAGTCACAGAATGGAGGTGTGTGAAGTCATAGAATGGAGGTGTATGAAGTCAGAACGGAGGTGTTGAACTCATAGAATGGAGGTGTGTGAAGTCAAAATGGAGATGTGTGAAGTCATACAATAGAGGTTTGTGAAGTCACAGAATGGAGGTGTGTCAACTCAGAATGGAGGTGTGTGAAGTCACAGAATGGTGGATGTGATAAGTCATAGAATGGAGGTGTGCGAAGTCATGAAATGAAGGTTTGTGAAGTCAGAATGGAGCTGTGTTAAGTCACAGAATGGAGGTGTGTGAACTCAGAATGGAGGTGTGTGAAGTCACAGAATGGAGGTATGTGAAGTCATAGAATGGAGGTATGTGAAATCATAGAATGGAAGTGTTTGAAGTCATAGATTGAAGGTGTGTGAAGTCATAGAATGTAGGTGTGTGAAGGCACATAATGGAGGTGTGTGAAGTCAAAATGGAGGTGTGTGACGTCATAAAATGGAGGTGTGTGAAGTCATAGAATGGAGGAGTGTGAAATCATAGAATGGAGTTTTGTGAAGTCACAGAATGGAGGTGTGTGAAGTCACAGAAAGGAGGTTTGTGAAGTCATAGAATGGAGGTATGTGAAGTCAAATTGGAGGGGTGTGAAGTCGGAGAATGCTGGTGTGTGAAGTCATAGAATGGAGGTTTGTGAAGTCAGAGAATGGAGGTGTGTGAAGTCACAGAATGGAGATGTGTGAACTCAGAATAGAGGTGTGTGAAGTCACAGAATGGAGGTGTGTGAAGTCATAGAACGGAGGTACGTGAAGTCAGAGAATGGAGGTATGTGAAGTCATAGAATGGAGGTGTGTGAAGTCAGAGAATCTAGGTGTGTGAAGTCAAAGAATGGAGGTGTGTGAAGTCACAGAATGGAGGTGTGTGAAGTCATAGAATGGAAGTGTGTGAAGTCATAGAATGGAGGTGTGTGAAGTCAGAATGGAGGTGTGTGAAATCACAGAATGGACGTATGTGAACTCAGAATGGAGGTGTGTGGAGTCACAGAATGGAGGTTTGTGATGTCATAGAAGGGAGGTGTGTGAAGTCATAGAATGGATGTTTCTGAAGTAAGAATGAAGGTGTGTGAAGTCATAGAATGGAGATGTGTGAAGTCCAAATGGAGTTGTGTGAACTCATAGAATGGAGATGTGTGAACTCATAGAATGGAGGTGTGTGAAGTCATGGAATGGAGGTGTGTGAAGGCAAAGAATGGAGGTGTGTGAAGTCAAACAATGGAGGTGTGTGAAGTCACAGAATGGAGGTGTGTGAAGTCACATAATGGAAGTGTGTGAAGTCAAAATGGAGGTGTGTGAAGTCACAGAATGGAGGTGTGTGATGTCACCGAATGTAGGTGTGTGAAGTCACAGAATGGAGGTGTGTGAACTCAGAATGGAGGTGTGTGAAGTCACAGAATGGAGGTGTGTGAACTCATAGAATGGAAGTGTGTGAAGTCATAGAATGGAGGTTTGTAAAATCAGAATGGAGGTGTGTGAAGTACCGAATGGAGGTATGTGAAGTCAAACAATGGTGGTGTGTGAAGTCAGAGAATGGAGGTGTGTGAAGTCACAGAATGGAAGTGTGTGATGCCAAAATGTATGTGTGTGAAGTCATAGAATGGAGGCGTGTGAAGTCACAGAATGGAAGTGTGTGAAGTCACAGAATGGAGGTGTGTGAACTCAGAATGGAGGTATGTGAAATCACAGAATGGAGGTGTGTGAAGTCATAGAATGGAAGTTTGTGAAGTCATAGAATGGAGCTTTTTGAAGTCAGAATGGAAGTGTGTGAAGTCACCGAATGGAGGTGTGTGAACTCAGAATGGAGATGTGCGAAGTCACAGCATGGAGGTTTGTGTAGTCATAGAATGGAGGTGTGTGAAGTCATAGAATGAAGGTGTGTGAAGTCAAAATGGTGGTGTGTGAACTCATAGAATGGAGGTGTGTGAACTCATAGAATGGAGGTATGTGAAGAAATGGAATGGAGGTGTGTGAAGTCAAATAATAGAGGTGTGTGAAGTCAAACAATGGAGGTGTGTGAAGTCACAGAATGGAGGTGTGCAAAGTCACAGAAGGGAAGTGTGTGAAGTCAAAATGGAGGTGTGTGAAGTCACAGAATGGAGGTGTGTGAAGTCACAGAATGGAGGTGTGTGAAGTCAAAATGGTAGTGTGAGAAGTCACAAATGGAGGTGGGTGAAGTCACAGAATTGAGATGTGTGAAGTCATAGAATGGAGGTGTGTGAAGTCACAGAATGGAGGTGTGTGAAGTCATAGAATGGAGGTGTGTGAAATCAGAGAATCGAGGTGTGTGAGGTCATAGAATGGAGGTGTGTGAAGTCACAGAATGTAGGTGTGTGAAGTCACAGAATGGAGGTGTGTGAAGTCATAGAATGGAGGTGTATGAAGTCAGAACGGAGGTGTTGAACTCATAGAATGGAGGTGTGTGAAGTCAAAATGGAGATGTGTGAAGTCATACAATAGAGGTTTGTGAAGTCACAGAATGGAGGTGTGTCAACTCAGAATGGAGGTGTGTGAAGTCACAGAATGGTGGATGTGATAAGTCATAGAATGGAGGTGTGCGAAGTCATGAAATGAAGGTGGGTGAAGTCAGAATGGAGCTGTGTTAAGTCACAGAATGGAGGTGTGTGAACTCAGAATGGAGGTGTGTGAAGTCACAGAATGGAGGTATGTGAAGTCATAGAATGGAGGTATGTGAAATCATAGAATGGAAGTGTTTGAAGTCATAGATTGAAGGTGTGTGAAATCATAGAATGTAGGTGTGTGAAGGCACATAATGGAGGTGTGTGAAGTCAAAATGGAGGTGTGTGACGTCATAAAATGGAGGTGTGTGAAGTCATAGAATGGAGGAGTGTGAAATCATAGAATGGAGTTTTGTGAAGTCACAGAATGGAGGTGTGTGAAGTCACAGAAAGGAGGTTTGTGAAGTCATAGAATGGAGGTATGTGAAGTCAAATTGGAGCGGTGTGAAGTCGGAGAATGCTGGTGTGTGAAGTCATAGAATGGAGGTTTGTGAAGTCATAGAATGGAGGTGTGTGAAGTCATAGACTGGAGTTGTGTGAACTACAGAATGGACGGAATGAAGTCATAGAATGGAGGTGTGTGAAGTAACAGAATTGAGGTGTTTGAAGTCATATATTGGAGGTGTGTGAAATCAAAATGGATGTGTGAAGTCATAGAATGGAGGTGTGAAATCATAGAATGGAGGAGTGTGAAGTCATAGAATGGAGGTTTGTGTAGTCACAGAATGGAAGTGTGTGAAGTCAAAGAATGGAGGTGTGTGAACTCACAATGGAGGTGTGTGAAGTCACAGAATGGAGGTGTGTGAAGTCATAGAATGGAAGTGTGTGAAGTCATAGAATGGAGCATTGTGCAGTCAGAGTGGAGGTGTGTGAAGTCACCGAATGGAGGAGTGTGAACTAAGAATGGAGATGTGTGAAGTCACAGAATGGAGGTTGTGAAGGCATAGAATGGAGGTGTGTGAAGTCATAGAATGGATGTGTGTGAAGTCAAAATGGTGGTGTGTGAACTCATAGAATGGAGGTGTGTGAAATCATGGAATGGAGGTGTGTGGAGTCATGGAATGGACGTGTGTGAGGTCAAAGAATGGAGGTGAGTGAAGTCAAACAATGGATGTGTGTGAAGTCACAGAATGTAGGTGTGTGAAGTCACAGAATGGAGGTGTGTGAAGTCACAGAATGGAGGTGTGTGAAGTGATAATGGTGGTGTGTGAAGTCACAAATGTAGGTGGGTGAAGTCACAGATAGGAGGTGTGTGAAGTCATAGAATGGAGGTGTGTGAAGTCACAGAATGGAGGTGTGTGAAGTCATAGAATGGAGGTTTGTGAATTCAGTGAATCGATCTGTGTGGGGTCATAGAACGGGGGTGTGTGAAGTCACAGAATGGAGGTGTGTGAAGTCACAGAATGGAGGTGTGTGAACTCAGAATAGAGGTGTGTGAAGTCATGGAATGTACGTGTGTGAGGTCAAAGAATGGAGGTGAGTGAAGTCAAACAATGGAGGTGTGTGAAGTCACAGAATGGAGGTGTGTGAAGTCACAGAATGGAAGTGTGTGAAGTCAAAATGGAGGTGTGTGAAGTCACAGAACGGAGGTTTGTGAAGTCACAGAATGCAGGTGTGTGAATTCAGAATGGAGGTGTGTGAAGTCATAGAATGGAGGTGTGGGAAGTCACAGAATGGAGGTGTGTGAAGTCACAGAATGGAAGTGAGTGAAGTCAAAATGGAGGTGTGTGAAGTCACAGAATGGAGGTATGTGAAGTCACCGAATGGAGGTGTGTGAAGTCAAAATAGTGGTGTGTGAAGTCATAAATGTAGGTAGGTGAAGTCACAGAATGGAGGTGTGTGAAGTCACAGAATGGAGTTGTGTGAAGTCAGAGAATGGAGGTGTGTGAAGTCACAGAATGGAGGTGTGTGAACTCAGAATAGAGGTGTGTGAAGTCACAGAATGGAGGTGTGTGAAGTCATAGAACGGAGGTGTGTGAAGTCAGAGAATCTAGGTGTGTGAAGTCAAAGAATGGAGGTGTGTGAAGTCACAGAATGGAGGTGTGTGAAGTCATAGAATGGAAGTGTGTGAAGTTATAGAATGGAGGTGTGTGAAGTCAGAATGGAGGTGTGTGAAATCACAGAATGGAGGTATGTGAACTCAGAATGGAGGTGTGTGAAGTCACAGAATGGAGGTTTGTGATGTCATAGAAGGGAGGTGTGTGAAGTCATAGAATGGATGTTTCTGAAGTAAGAATGAAGGTGTGTGAAGTCATAGAATGGAGGTGTGTGAAGTCCAAATGGAGTTGTGTGAACTCATAGAATGGAGATGTGTGAACTCATAGAATGGAGGTGTGTGAAGTCACAGAATGGTGGATGTGATAAGTCATAGAATGGAGGTGTGCGAAATCATGAAATGAAGGTGTGTGAAGTCAGAATGGAGCTGTGTTAAGTCACAGAATGGAGGTGTGTGCACTCAGAATGGAGGTGTGTGAAGTCACAGAATGGAGGTATGTGAATTCATAGAATGGAGGTATGTGAAATCATTGAGTGGAAGTGTTTGAAGTCATAGATTGAAGGTGTGTGAAGTCATAGAATGTAGGTGTGTGAAGGCACATAATGGAGGTGTGTGAAGTCAAAATGGAGGTGTGTGACGTCATAAAATGGAGGTGTGTGAAGTCATAGAATGGAGGAGTGTGAAATCATAGAATGGAGTTTTGTGAAGTCACAGAATGGAGGTGTGTGAAGTCACAGAAAGGAGGTTTGTGAAGTCATAGAATGGAGGTATGTGAAGTCAAATTGGAGGGGTGTGAAGTCGGAGAATGCTGGTGTTTGAAGTCATAGAATGGAGGTATCTGAAGTCATAGAATGGAGGTGTGTGAAGTCATAGACTGGAGTTGTGTGAACTACAGAATGGACGGTATGAAGTCATAGAATGGAGGTGTGTGAAGTAACAGAATTGAGGTGTTTGAAGTCATATATTGGAGGTGTGTGAAATCAAAATGGATGTGTGAAGTCATAGAATGGAGGTGTGAAATCATAGAATGGAGGTGTGTGAAGTCATAGAATGGAGGTTTGTGAAGTCACAGAATGGAAGTATGTGAAGTCACAGAATGGAGGTGTGTGAACTCACAATGGAGGTGTGTGAAGTCACAGAATGGAGGTGTGTGAAGTCATAGAATGGAAGTGTGTGAAGTCATAGAATGGAGCATTGTGAAGTCAGAGTGGAGGTGTGTGAAGTCACCGAATGGAGGAGTGTGAACTCAGAATGGAGATGTGTGAAGTCACAGAATGGAGGTTTGTGAAGGCATAGAATGGAGGTGTGTGAAGTCATAGAATGGAGGTGTGTGAAGTCAAAATGGTGGTGTGTGAACTCATAGAATGGAGGTGTGTGAAATCATGGAATGGAGGTGTGTGGAGTCATGGAATGGACGTGTGTGAGGTCAAAGAATGGAGGTGAGTGAAGTCAAACAATGGATGTGTGTGAAGTCACAGAATGGAGGTGTGTGAAGTCAAAATGGAGGTGTGTGAAGTCACAGAATGGAGGTGTGTGAAGTCACAGAATGGAGGTGTGTGAAGTCACAGAATGGAGGTGTGTGAAGTCAAAATGGTGGTGTGTGAAGTCACAAATGTAGGTGGGTGAAGTCACAGATAGGAGGTGTGTGAAGTCATAGAATGGAGGCGTGTGAAGTCACAGAATGGAGGTGTGTGAATTCATAGAATGGAGGTTTGTGAAGTCAGTGAATCGATCTGTGTGGGGTCATAGAACGGAGGTGTGTGAAGTCATAGAATGGAGGTGTGTGAAGTCATGGAATGTATGTGTGTGAGGTCAAAGAATGGAGGTGAGTGAAGTCAAACAATGGAGGTGTGTGAAGTCACAGAATGGAGGTGTGTGAAGTCACAGAATGGAAGTGTGTGAAGTCAAAATGGAGGTGTGTGAAGTCACAGAACGGAGGTTTGTGAAGTCACAGAATGCAGGTGTGTGAATTCAGAATGGAGGTGTGTGAAGTCATAGAATGGAGGTGTGGGAAGTCACAGTATGGAAGTTGGTGAAGTCTCAGAATGGAAGTGAGTGAAGTCAAAATGGAGGTGTGTGAAGTCACAGAATGGAGGTATGTGAAGTCACAGAATGGAGGTGTGTGAAGTCACAGAATGGAGGTGTGTGAAGTCAAAATAGTGTTGTGTGAATTCATAAATGTAGGTAGGTGAAGTCACAGAATGGAGGTGTGTGAAGTCACAGAATGGAGGTGTGTGATGTCAGAGAATGGAGGTGTGTGAAGTCACAGAATGGAGGTGTGTGAACTCAGAATAGAGGTGTGTGAAGTCACAGAATGGAGGTGTGTGAAGTCATAGAACGGAGGTACGTGAAGTCACAGAATGGAGGTATGTGAAGTCATAGAATGGAGGTGTGTGAAGTTAGAGAATCTAGGTGTGTGAAGTCAAAGATTGGAGGTGTGTGAAGTCACAGAATGGAGGTGTGTGAAGTCATAGAATGGAGGTGTATGAAGTCAGAACGGAGGTGTTGAACTCATAGAATGGAGGTGTGTGAAGTCAAAATGGAGATGTGTGAAGTCATACAATAGAGGATTGTGAAGTCACAGAATGGAGGTGTGTCAACTCAGAATGGAGGTGTGTGAAGTCACAGAATGGTGGATGTGATAAGTCATAGAATGGAGGTGTGCGAAGTCATGAAATGAAGGTGTGTGAAGTCAGAATGGAGCTGTGTTAAGTCACAGAATGGAGGTGTGTGAACTCAGAATGGAGGTGTGTGAAGTCACAGAATGGAGGTATGTGAATTCATAGAATGGAGGTATGTGAAATCATAGAATGGAAGTGTTTGAAGTCATAGATTGAAGGTGTGTGAAGTCATAGAATGTAGGTGTGTGAAGGCACATAATGAAGGTGTGTGAAGTCAAAATGGAGGTGTGTGACGTCATAAAATGGAGGTGTGTGAAGTCATAGAATGGAGGAGTGTGAAATCATAGAATGGAGTTTTGTGAAGTCACAGAATGGAGGTGTGTGAAGTCACAGAAAGGAGGTTTGTGAAGTCATAGAATGGAGGTGTGTGAAGTCATAGACTGGAGTTGTGTGAACTACAGAATGGACGGTATGAAGTCATAGAATGGAGGTGTGTGAAGTAACAGAATTGAGGTGTTTGAAGTCATATATTGGAGGTGTGTGAAATCAAAATGGATGTGTGAAGTCATAGAATGGAGGTGTGAAATCATAGAATGGAGGTGTGTGAAGTCATAGAATGGAGGTTTGTGAAGTCACAGAATGGAAGTGTGTGAAGTCACAGAATGGAGGTGTGTGAACTCACAATGGAGGTGTGTGAAGTCACAGAATGGAGGTGTGTGAAGTCATAGAATGGAAGTGTGTGAAGTCATAGAATGGAGCATTGTGAAGTCAGAGTGGAGGTGTGTGAAGTCACCGAATGGAGGAGTGTGAACTCAGAATGGAGATGTGTGAAGTCACAGAATGGAGGTTTGTGAAGGCATAGAATGGAGGTGTGTGAAGTCATAGAATGGAGGTGTGTGAAGTCAAAATGGTGGTGTGTGAACTCATAGAATGGAGGTGTGTGAAATCATGGAATGGAGGTGTGTGAAGTCATGGAATGGTCGTGTGTGAGGTCAAAGAATGGAGGTGAGTGAAGTCAAACAATGGATGTGTGTGAAGTCACAGAATGGAGGTGTGTGAAGTCAAAATGGAGGTGTGTGAAGTCACAGAATGGAGGTGTGTGAAGTCACAGAATGGAGGTGTGTGAAGTCACAGAATGGAGGTGTGTGAAGTCAAAATGGTGGTGTGTGAAGTCACAAATGTAGGTGGGTGAAGTCACAGATAGGAGGTGTGTGAAGTCATAGAATGAAGGTGTGTGAAGTCACAGAATGGAGGTGTGTGAATTCATAGAATGGAGGTTTGTGAAGTCAGTGAATCGATCTGTGTGGGGTCATAGAACGGAGGTGTGTGAAGTCACAGAATGGAGGTGTGTGAAGTCACAGAATGGAGGTGTGGGAACTCAGAATAGAGGTGTGTGAAGTCATGGAATGTACGTGTGTGAGGTCAAAGAATGGAGGTGAGTGAAGTCAAACAATGGAGGTGTGTGAAGTCACAGAACGGAGGTTTGTGAAGTCACAGAATGCAGGTGTGTGAATTCAGAATGGAGGTGTGTGAAGTCATAGAATGGAGGTGTGGGAAGTCACAGTATGGAAGTGTGTGAAGTCACAGAATGGAAGTGAGTGAAGTCAAAATGGAGGTGTGTAAAGTCACAGAATGGAGGTATGTGAAGTCACAGAATGGAGGTGTGTGAAGTCAAAATAGTGGTGTGTGAAGTCATAAATGTAGGTAGGTGAAGTCACAGAATGGAGGTGTGTGAAGTCACAGAATGGAGGTGTGTGAAGTCAGAGAATGGAGGTGTGTGAAGTCACAGAATGGAGATGTGTGAACTCAGAATAGAGGTGTGTGAAGTCACAGAATGGAGGTGTGTGAAGTCATAGAACGGAGGTACTTGAAGTCACAGAATGGAGGTATGTGAAGTCATAGAATGGAGGTGTGTGAAGTCAGAGAGTCTAGGTGTGTGAAGTCAAAGAATGGAGGTGTGTGAAGTCACAGAATGGAGGTGTGTGAAGTCATAGAATGGAAGTGTGTGAAGTCATAGAATGGAGGTGTGTGAAATCACAATGGAGGTGTGTGAAATCACAGAATGGAGGTATGTGAACTCAGAATGGAGGTGTGTGAAGTCACAGAATGGAGGTTTGTGATGTCATAGAAGGGAGGTGTGTGAAGTCATAGAATGGATGTTTCTGAAGTAAGAATGAAGGTGTGTAAACTCATAGAATGGAGATGTGTGAACTCATAGAATGGAGGTGTGTGAAGTCATGGAATGGAGGTGTGTGAAGGCAAAGAATGGAGGTGTGTGAAGTCAAACAATGGAGGTGTGTGAAGTCACAGAATGGAGGTGTGTGAAGTCACATAATGGAATTGTGTGAAGTCAAAATGGAGGTGTGTGAAGTCACAGAATGGAGGTGTGTGAAGTCACCGAATGTAGGTGTGTGAAGTCACAGAATGGAGGTGTGTTAACTCAGAATGGAGGTGTGTGAAGTCACAGAATGGAGGTGTGTGAACTCATAGAATGGAAGTGTGTGAAGTCATAGAATGGAGGTTTGTGAAATCAGAATGGAGGTGTGTGAAGTACCGAATGGAGGTATGTGAAGTCAAACAATGGAGGTGTGTGAAGTCAGAGAATGTAGGTGTGTGAAGTCACAGAATGGAGGTGTGTTAACTCAGAATGGAGGTGTGTGAAATCACAGAATGGAGGTGTGTGAAGTCATAGAATGGAAGTTTGTGAAGTCATAGAATGGAGCTTTGTGAAGTCAGAATGGAAGTGTGTGAAGTCACCGAATGGAGGTGTGTGAACTCAGAATGGAGATGTGCGAAGTCACAGCATGGAGGTTTGTGTAGTCATAGAATGGAGGTGTGTGAAGTCATAGAATGAAGGTGTGTGAAGGCAAAATGGTGGTGTGTGAACTCATAGAATGGAGGTGTGTGAACTCAGAATGGAGGTATGTGAAATCACAGAATGGAGGTGTGTGAAGTCATAGAATGGAAGTTTGTGAAGTCAAACAATGGAGGTGTGTGAAGTCACAGAATGGAGGTGTGCAAAGTCACAGAAGGGAAGTGTGTGAAGTCAAAATGGAGGTGTGTGAAGTCACAGAATGGAGGTGTGTGAAGTCACAGAATGGATGTGTGTGAAGTCAAAATGGTAGTGTGAGAAGTCACAAATGGAGGTGGGTGAAGTCACAGAATTGAGATGTGTGAAGTCATAGATTGGAGGTGTGTGAAGTCACAGAATGGAGGTGTGTGAAGTCATAGAATGGAGGTGTGTGAAATCAGAGAATCGAGGTGTGTGAGGTCATAGAATGGAGGTGTGTGAAGTCACAGAATGTAGGTGTGTGAAGTCACAGAATGGAGGTGTGTGAAGTCATAGAATGGAGGTGTATGAAGTCAGAACGGAGGTGTTGAACTCATAGAATGGAGGTGTGTGAAGTCAAAATGGAGATGTGTGAAGTCATACAATAGAGGTTTGTGAAGTCACAGAATGGAGGTGTGTCAACTCAGAATGGAGGTGTGTGAAGTCACAGAATGGTGGATGTGATAAGTCATAGAATGGAGGTGTGCGAAGTCATGAAATGAAGGTTTGTGAAGTCAGAATGGAGCTGTGTTAAGTCACAGAATGGAGGTGTGTGAACTCAGAATGGAGGTGTGTGAAGTCACAGAATGGAGGTATGTGAAGTCATAGAATGGAGGTATGTGAAATCATAGAATGGAAGTGTTTGAAGTCATAGATTGAAGGTGTGTGAAGTCATAGAATGTAGGTGTGTGAAGGCACATAATGGAGGTGTGTGAAGTCAAAATGGAGGTGTGTGACGTCATAAAATGGAGGTGTGTGAAGTCATAGAATGGAGGAGTGTGAAATCATAGAATGGAGTTTTGTGAAGTCACAGAATGGAGGTGTGTGAAGTCACAGAAAGGAGGTTTGTGAAGTCATAGAATGGAGGTATGTGAAGTCAAATTGGAGGGGTGTGAAGTCGGAGAATGCTGGTGTGTGAAGTCATAGAATGGAGGTTTGTGAAGTCAGAGAATGGAGGTGTGTGAAGTCACAGAATGGAGATGTGTGAACTCAGAATAGAGGTGTGTGAAGTCACAGAATGGAGGTGTGTGAAGTCATAGAACGGAGGTACGTGAAGTCAGAGAATGGAGGTATGTGAAGTCATAGAATGGAGGTGTGTGAAGTCAGAGAATCTAGGTGTGTGAAGTCAAAGAATGGAGGTGTGTGAAGTCACAGAATGGAGGTGTGTGAAGTCATAGAATGGAAGTGTGTGAAGTCATAGAATGGAGGTGTGTGAAGTCAGAATGGAGGTGTGTGAAATCACAGAATGGACGTATGTGAACTCAGAATGGAGGTGTGTGGAGTCACAGAATGGAGGTTTGTGATGTCATAGAAGGGAGGTGTGTGAAGTCATAGAATGGATGTTTCTGAAGTAAGAATGAAGGTGTGTGAAGTCATAGAATGGAGATGTGTGAAGTCCAAATGGAGTTGTGTGAACTCATAGAATGGAGATGTGTGAACTCATAGAATGGAGGTGTGTGAAGTCATGGAATGGAGGTGTGTGAAGGCAAAGAATGGAGGTGTGTGAAGTCAAACAATGGAGGTGTGTGAAGTCACAGAATGGAGGTGTGTGAAGTCACATAATGGAAGTGTGTGAAGTCAAAATGGAGGTGTGTGAAGTCACAGAATGGAGGTGTGTGATGTCACCGAATGTAGGTGTGTGAAGTCACAGAATGGAGGTGTGTGAACTCAGAATGGAGGTGTGTGAAGTCACAGAATGGAGGTGTGTGAACTCATAGAATGGAAGTGTGTGAAGTCATAGAATGGAGGTTTGTAAAATCAGAATGGAGGTGTGTGAAGTACCGAATGGAGGTATGTGAAGTCAAACAATGGTGGTGTGTGAAGTCAGAGAATGGAGGTGTGTGAAGTCACAGAATGGAAGTGTGTGATGCCAAAATGTATGTGTGTGAAGTCATAGAATGGAGGCGTGTGAAGTCACAGAATGGAAGTGTGTGAAGTCACAGAATGGAGGTGTGTGAACTCAGAATGGAGGTATGTGAAATCACAGAATGGAGGTGTGTGAAGTCATAGAATGGAAGTTTGTGAAGTCATAGAATGGAGCTTTTTGAAGTCAGAATGGAAGTGTGTGAAGTCACCGAATGGAGGTGTGTGAACTCAGAATGGAGATGTGCGAAGTCACAGCATGGAGGTTTGTGTAGTCATAGAATGGAGGTGTGTGAAGTCATAGAATGAAGGTGTGTGAAGTCAAAATGGTGGTGTGTGAACTCATAGAATGGAGGTGTGTGAACTCATAGAATGGAGGTATGTGAAGAAATGGAATGGAGGTGTGTGAAGTCAAATAATAGAGGTGTGTGAAGTCAAACAATGGAGGTGTGTGAAGTCACAGAATGGAGGTGTGCAAAGTCACAGAAGGGAAGTGTGTGAAGTCAAAATGGAGGTGTGTGAAGTCACAGAATGGAGGTGTGTGAAGTCACAGAATGGAGGTGTGTGAAGTCAAAATGGTAGTGTGAGAAGTCACAAATGGAGGTGGGTGAAGTCACAGAATTGAGATGTGTGAAGTCATAGAATGGAGGTGTGTGAAGTCACAGAATGGAGGTGTGTGAAGTCATAGAATGGAGGTGTGTGAAATCAGAGAATCGAGGTGTGTGAGGTCATAGAATGGAGGTGTGTGAAGTCACAGAATGTAGGTGTGTGAAGTCACAGAATGGAGGTGTGTGAAGTCATAGAATGGAGGTGTATGAAGTCAGAACGGAGGTGTTGAACTCATAGAATGGAGGTGTGTGAAGTCAAAATGGAGATGTGTGAAGTCATACAATAGAGGTTTGTGAAGTCACAGAATGGAGGTGTGTCAACTCAGAATGGAGGTGTGTGAAGTCACAGAATGGTGGATGTGATAAGTCATAGAATGGAGGTGTGCGAAGTCATGAAATGAAGGTGGGTGAAGTCAGAATGGAGCTGTGTTAAGTCACAGAATGGAGGTGTGTGAACTCAGAATGGAGGTGTGTGAAGTCACAGAATGGAGGTATGTGAAGTCATAGAATGGAGGTATGTGAAATCATAGAATGGAAGTGTTTGAAGTCATAGATTGAAGGTGTGTGAAATCATAGAATGTAGGTGTGTGAAGGCACATAATGGAGGTGTGTGAAGTCAAAATGGAGGTGTGTGACGTCATAAAATGGAGGTGTGTGAAGTCATAGAATGGAGGAGTGTGAAATCATAGAATGGAGTTTTGTGAAGTCACAGAATGGAGGTGTGTGAAGTCACAGAAAGGAGGTTTGTGAAGTCATAGAATGGAGGTATGTGAAGTCAAATTGGAGCGGTGTGAAGTCGGAGAATGCTGGTGTGTGAAGTCATAGAATGGAGGTTTGTGAAGTCATAGAATGGAGGTGTGTGAAGTCATAGACTGGAGTTGTGTGAACTACAGAATGGACGGAATGAAGTCATAGAATGGAGGTGTGTGAAGTAACAGAATTGAGGTGTTTGAAGTCATATATTGGAGGTGTGTGAAATCAAAATGGATGTGTGAAGTCATAGAATGGAGGTGTGAAATCATAGAATGGAGGAGTGTGAAGTCATAGAATGGAGGTTTGTGTAGTCACAGAATGGAAGTGTGTGAAGTCAAAGAATGGAGGTGTGTGAACTCACAATGGAGGTGTGTGAAGTCACAGAATGGAGGTGTGTGAAGTCATAGAATGGAAGTGTGTGAAGTCATAGAATGGAGCATTGTGCAGTCAGAGTGGAGGTGTGTGAAGTCACCGAATGGAGGAGTGTGAACTAAGAATGGAGATGTGTGAAGTCACAGAATGGAGGTTGTGAAGGCATAGAATGGAGGTGTGTGAAGTCATAGAATGGATGTGTGTGAAGTCAAAATGGTGGTGTGTGAACTCATAGAATGGAGGTGTGTGAAATCATGGAATGGAGGTGTGTGGAGTCATGGAATGGACGTGTGTGAGGTCAAAGAATGGAGGTGAGTGAAGTCAAACAATGGATGTGTGTGAAGTCACAGAATGTAGGTGTGTGAAGTCACAGAATGGAGGTGTGTGAAGTCACAGAATGGAGGTGTGTGAAGTGATAATGGTGGTGTGTGAAGTCACAAATGTAGGTGGGTGAAGTCACAGATAGGAGGTGTGTGAAGTCATAGAATGGAGGTGTGTGAAGTCACAGAATGGAGGTGTGTGAAGTCATAGAATGGAGGTTTGTGAATTCAGTGAATCGATCTGTGTGGGGTCATAGAACGGGGGTGTGTGAAGTCACAGAATGGAGGTGTGTGAAGTCACAGAATGGAGGTGTGTGAACTCAGAATAGAGGTGTGTGAAGTCATGGAATGTACGTGTGTGAGGTCAAAGAATGGAGGTGAGTGAAGTCAAACAATGGAGGTGTGTGAAGTCACAGAATGGAGGTGTGTGAAGTCACAGAATGGAAGTGTGTGAAGTCAAAATGGAGGTGTGTGAAGTCACAGAACGGAGGTTTGTGAAGTCACAGAATGCAGGTGTGTGAATTCAGAATGGAGGTGTGTGAAGTCATAGAATGGAGGTGTGGGAAGTCACAGAATGGAGGTGTGTGAAGTCACAGAATGGAAGTGAGTGAAGTCAAAATGGAGGTGTGTGAAGTCACAGAATGGAGGTATGTGAAGTCACCGAATGGAGGTGTGTGAAGTCAAAATAGTGGTGTGTGAAGTCATAAATGTAGGTAGGTGAAGTCACAGAATGGAGGTGTGTGAAGTCACAGAATGGAGTTGTGTGAAGTCAGAGAATGGAGGTGTGTGAAGTCACAGAATGGAGGTGTGTGAACTCAGAATAGAGGTGTGTGAAGTCACAGAATGGAGGTGTGTGAAGTCATAGAACGGAGGTGTGTGAAGTCAGAGAATCTAGGTGTGTGAAGTCAAAGAATGGAGGTGTGTGAAGTCACAGAATGGAGGTGTGTGAAGTCATAGAATGGAAGTGTGTGAAGTTATAGAATGGAGGTGTGTGAAGTCAGAATGGAGGTGTGTGAAATCACAGAATGGAGGTATGTGAACTCAGAATGGAGGTGTGTGAAGTCACAGAATGGAGGTTTGTGATGTCATAGAAGGGAGGTGTGTGAAGTCATAGAATGGATGTTTCTGAAGTAAGAATGAAGGTGTGTGAAGTCATAGAATGGAGGTGTGTGAAGTCCAAATGGAGTTGTGTGAACTCATAGAATGGAGATGTGTGAACTCATAGAATGGAGGTGTGTGAAGTCACAGAATGGTGGATGTGATAAGTCATAGAATGGAGGTGTGCGAAATCATGAAATGAAGGTGTGTGAAGTCAGAATGGAGCTGTGTTAAGTCACAGAATGGAGGTGTGTGCACTCAGAATGGAGGTGTGTGAAGTCACAGAATGGAGGTATGTGAATTCATAGAATGGAGGTATGTGAAATCATTGAGTGGAAGTGTTTGAAGTCATAGATTGAAGGTGTGTGAAGTCATAGAATGTAGGTGTGTGAAGGCACATAATGGAGGTGTGTGAAGTCAAAATGGAGGTGTGTGACGTCATAAAATGGAGGTGTGTGAAGTCATAGAATGGAGGAGTGTGAAATCATAGAATGGAGTTTTGTGAAGTCACAGAATGGAGGTGTGTGAAGTCACAGAAAGGAGGTTTGTGAAGTCATAGAATGGAGGTATGTGAAGTCAAATTGGAGGGGTGTGAAGTCGGAGAATGCTGGTGTTTGAAGTCATAGAATGGAGGTATCTGAAGTCATAGAATGGAGGTGTGTGAAGTCATAGACTGGAGTTGTGTGAACTACAGAATGGACGGTATGAAGTCATAGAATGGAGGTGTGTGAAGTAACAGAATTGAGGTGTTTGAAGTCATATATTGGAGGTGTGTGAAATCAAAATGGATGTGTGAAGTCATAGAATGGAGGTGTGAAATCATAGAATGGAGGTGTGTGAAGTCATAGAATGGAGGTTTGTGAAGTCACAGAATGGAAGTATGTGAAGTCACAGAATGGAGGTGTGTGAACTCACAATGGAGGTGTGTGAAGTCACAGAATGGAGGTGTGTGAAGTCATAGAATGGAAGTGTGTGAAGTCATAGAATGGAGCATTGTGAAGTCAGAGTGGAGGTGTGTGAAGTCACCGAATGGAGGAGTGTGAACTCAGAATGGAGATGTGTGAAGTCACAGAATGGAGGTTTGTGAAGGCATAGAATGGAGGTGTGTGAAGTCATAGAATGGAGGTGTGTGAAGTCAAAATGGTGGTGTGTGAACTCATAGAATGGAGGTGTGTGAAATCATGGAATGGAGGTGTGTGGAGTCATGGAATGGACGTGTGTGAGGTCAAAGAATGGAGGTGAGTGAAGTCAAACAATGGATGTGTGTGAAGTCACAGAATGGAGGTGTGTGAAGTCAAAATGGAGGTGTGTGAAGTCACAGAATGGAGGTGTGTGAAGTCACAGAATGGAGGTGTGTGAAGTCACAGAATGGAGGTGTGTGAAGTCAAAATGGTGGTGTGTGAAGTCACAAATGTAGGTGGGTGAAGTCACAGATAGGAGGTGTGTGAAGTCATAGAATGGAGGCGTGTGAAGTCACAGAATGGAGGTGTGTGAATTCATAGAATGGAGGTTTGTGAAGTCAGTGAATCGATCTGTGTGGGGTCATAGAACGGAGGTGTGTGAAGTCATAGAATGGAGGTGTGTGAAGTCATGGAATGTATGTGTGTGAGGTCAAAGAATGGAGGTGAGTGAAGTCAAACAATGGAGGTGTGTGAAGTCACAGAATGGAGGTGTGTGAAGTCACAGAATGGAAGTGTGTGAAGTCAAAATGGAGGTGTGTGAAGTCACAGAACGGAGGTTTGTGAAGTCACAGAATGCAGGTGTGTGAATTCAGAATGGAGGTGTGTGAAGTCATAGAATGGAGGTGTGGGAAGTCACAGTATGGAAGTTGGTGAAGTCTCAGAATGGAAGTGAGTGAAGTCAAAATGGAGGTGTGTGAAGTCACAGAATGGAGGTATGTGAAGTCACAGAATGGAGGTGTGTGAAGTCACAGAATGGAGGTGTGTGAAGTCAAAATAGTGTTGTGTGAATTCATAAATGTAGGTAGGTGAAGTCACAGAATGGAGGTGTGTGAAGTCACAGAATGGAGGTGTGTGATGTCAGAGAATGGAGGTGTGTGAAGTCACAGAATGGAGGTGTGTGAACTCAGAATAGAGGTGTGTGAAGTCACAGAATGGAGGTGTGTGAAGTCATAGAACGGAGGTACGTGAAGTCACAGAATGGAGGTATGTGAAGTCATAGAATGGAGGTGTGTGAAGTTAGAGAATCTAGGTGTGTGAAGTCAAAGATTGGAGGTGTGTGAAGTCACAGAATGGAGGTGTGTGAAGTCATAGAATGGAAGTGTGTGAAGTCATAGAATGGAGGTGTGTGAAGTCAGAATGGAGGTGTGTGAAATCACAGAATGGAGGTATGTGAACTCAGAATGGAGGTGTGTGAAGTCACAGAATGGAGGTTTGTGATGTCATAGAAGGAAGGTGTGTGAAGTCATAGAATGGATGTTTCTGAAGTAAGAATGAAGGTGTGTGACGTCATAAAATGGAGGTGTGTGAAGTCCAAATGGAGTTGTGTGAACTCATAGAATGGAGATGTGTGAACTCATAGAATGGAGGTGTGTGAAGTCATGGAATGGAGGTGTGTGAAGTCAAAGAATGGAGGTGTGTGAAGTCAAACAATGGAGGTGTGTGAAGTCACAGAATGGAGGTGTGTGAAGTCACATAATGGAAGTGTGTGATGTCACAATGGAGGTGTGTGAAGTCACAGAATGGAGGTGTGTGAAGTCACCGAATGTAGGTGTGTGAAGTTACAGAATGGAGGTGTGTGAACTCAGATTATAGGTGTGTGAAGTCACAGAATGGAGGTGTTTAGTCATAGAATGGAAGTGTGTGAAGTCAAAGAATGGAGCTGTGTGAAATCAGAATGGAGGTGTGTGAAGTCACCGAATGGAGGTGTGTGAAGTCCAAGAATGGAGGTATGTGAAGTCAAATAATGGAGGTGTGTGAAGTCAGAGAATGGAGGTGTGTGAAGTCACAGAATGGAAGTGTGTGATGCCAAAATGGATGTGTGAAGTCATAGAATGGAGGTTGTGAAGTCACAGAATGGAGGTGTGTGAAGTCAAAATGGTAGTGTGAGAAGTCACAAATGGAGGTGGGTGAAGTCAGAGAATGGAGATGTGTGAAGTCATAGAACGGAGGTGTGTGAAGTCACAGAATGGAGGTGTGTGAAGTCATAGAATGGAGGTGTGTGAAATCAGAGAATCGAGGTGTGTGAGGTCATAGAATGGAGGTGTGTGAAGTCACAGAATGTAGGTGTGTGAAGTCACAGAATGGAGGTGTGTGAAATCACACAATGGAGGTGTGTGAAGTCATAGAACGGAGGTGTGTAAAGTCACAGAATGGTGGTGTGTGAAGTCATAGAATGGAGGTGTGTGAAGTCACAGAATGGAGGTGTGTGAAGTCATAGAATGAAGGTGTGTGAAATCAGAGATTCGAGGTGTGTGAAGTCACGGTATGGAGCTGTGAAGTCACAGAATGGAGGTCTGTGAAGTCAGAATGGAGGTGTGCGAAGTCATAGAATGGAAGGGGGTGAAGTCAAAATGGAGGTGTGTGAACTGATAGAATAGAGATGTGTGAACTCATAGAGTGGAGGTGTGTGATGTCATGGAATTTATGTGTGTGAAGTCCAAGAAAGGAGGTGTGTGAAGTCAGAGAATGGAAGTGTGTGAGGTCACAGAATGGAGGTGTGTGAAGTCACAGAATGGAGGTGCATGAAGCCACAGAATGGAGGTGTGTGAAGTCAAAATGGTGATGTGTGATGTCACAAATGTAGGTGGGTGAAGTCACAGAATGGAGGTGTGTGAAGTCATAGAATGGAGGTGTGTGAAGTCACCGAATGGAGGTGTGTGAAGTCACAGAATGGAGGTTTGTGAAGTCAGAGAATCGAGGTGTGTGAAGTCATAGAACGGAGGTGTGTGAAGTCAGAATGGAGGTGTGTGAAGTCACAGAATGGAGGTGTGTGAACTCAGAATGGAGGAGTGTGAAGTCACAGAACCGAGGTTTGTGATGTCATAGAAAGGAGGTGTGTGAAGTCATAGAATGGATGTTTCAGAAGTAAAAATGAAGGTGTGTGAAGTCACAGAATGGAGGTGTGTGAAGTCACATAATGGAAGTGTGTGAAGTCAAAATGGAGGTGTGTGAAGTCACAGAATGGAGGTGTGTGAAGTCACCGAATGTAGGTGTGTGAAGTCACAGAATGGAGGTGTGTGAACTCAGAATTGAGGTGTGTGAAGTCACAGAATGGAGGTGTGTGAACTCATAGAATGGAAGTGTGTGAAGTCATAGAATGGAGGTTTGCGAAATAAGAATGGAGGTGTGTGAAGTACCGAATGGAGGTATGTGAAGTCAAACAATGGAGGTGTGTGAAGTCAGAGAATGGAGGTGTGTGAAGTCACAGAATGGAAGTGTGTGATGCCAAAATGTATGTATGTGAAGTCATAGAATGGAGGTGTGTGAAGTCACAGAATGGAAGTGTGTGAAGTCACAGAATGGAGGTGTGTGAACTCAGAATGGAGGTGTGTGAAATCACAGAATGGAGGTATGTGAAGTCATAGAATGGAAGTTTGTGAAGTCATAGAATGGAGCTTTGTGAAGTCAGAATGGAAGTGTGTGAAGTCACCGAATGGAGGTGTGTGAACTCAGAATGGAGATGTGCGAAGTCACAGCATGGAGGTTTGTGTAGTCATAGAATGGAGGTGTGTGAAGTCATAGAATGAAGGTGTGTGAAGTCAAAATGGTGGTGTGTGAACTCATAGAATGGAGGTGTGTGAACTCATAGAATGGAGGTATGTGAAGAAATGGAATGGAGGTGTGTGAAGTCAAATAATAGAGGTGTGTGAAGTCAAACAATGGAGGTGTGTGAAGTCACAGAATGGAGGTGTGCAAAGTCACAGAAGGGAAGTGTGTGAAGTCAAAATGGAGGTGTGTGAAGTCACAGAATGGAGGTGTGTGAAGTCACAGAATGGAGGTGTGTGAAGTCAAAATGGTAGTGTGAGAAGTCACAAATGGAGGTGGGTGAAGTCACAGAATGGAGATGTGTGAAGTCATAGAACGGAGGTGTGTGAAGTCACAGAATGGAGGTGTGTGAAGTCATAGAATGGAGGTGTGTGAAATCAGAGAATCGAGGTGTGTGAGGTCATAGAATGGAGGTGTGTGAAGTCACAGAATGTAGGTGTGTGAAGTCACAGAATGGAGGTGTGTGAAATCACACAATGGAGGTGTGTGAAGTCATAGAACGGAGGTGTGTAAAGTCACAGAATGGAGGTGTGTGAAGTCATAGAATGGAGGTGTGTGAAGTCACAGAATGGAGGTGTGTGAAGTCACAGAATGGAGGTGTGTGAAGGCAGAGATTCGAGGTGTGTGAAGTCACGGTATGGAGCTGTGAAGTCACAGAATGGAGGTCTGTGAAGTCAGAATGGAGGTGTGCGAAGTCATAGAATGGAAGAGTGTGATGTCAAAATGGAGGTGTGTGAACTGATAGAATAGAGATGTGTGAACTCATAGAATGGAGGTGTGTGATGTCATGGAATTGATGTGTGTGAAGTCCAAGAAAGGAGGTGTGTGAAGTCAGAGAATGGAAGAGTGTGAGGTCACAGAATGGAGGTGTGTGAAGTCACAGAATGGAGGTGCGTGAAGTCACAGAATGGAGGTGTGTGAAGTCAAAATGGTGATGTGTGAAGTCACAAATGTAGGTGGGTGAAGTCACAGAATGGAGGTGTGTGAAGTCATAGAATGGAGGTGTGTGAAGTCACCGAATGGAGGTGTGTGAAGTCATAGAATGGAGGTTTGTGAAGTCAGAGAATCGAGCTGTGTGAAGTCATAGAACGGAGGTGTGTGAAGTCAGAATGGAGGTGTGTGAAGTCACAGAATGGAGGTGTGTGAACTCAGAATGGAGGAGTGTGAAGTCACAGAACCGAGGTTTGTGATGTCATAGACGGGAGGTGTGTGAAGTCATAGAATGGATGTTACAGAAGTAAAAATGAAGGTGTGTGAAGTCACAGAATGGAGGTGTGTAGTCATAGAACGGAGGTGTGTGAAGTCACAGAATGGAGGTGCGTGAAGTCATAGAATGGAGGTGTGTGAAGTCATAGAATGGAGGTGTGTGAAGTCACCGAATGGAGGTGTGTGAAGTCATAGAATGGAGGTTTGTGAAGTCAGAGAATCGAGGTGTGTGAAGTCATAGAACGGAGGTGTGTGAAGTCAGAATGGAGGTGTGTGAAGTCACAGAATGGAGGTGTGTGAACTCAGAATGGAGGAGTGTGAAGTCACAGAACCGAGGTTTGTGATGTCATAGAAGGGAGGTGTGTGAAGTCATAGAATGGATGTTACAGAAGTAAAAATGAAGGTGTGTGAAGTCACAGAATGGAGGTGTGTAGTCATAGAACGGAGGTGTGTGAAGTCACAGAATGGAGGTGCGTGAAGTCATAGAATGGAGGTGTGTGAAGTCAGAGAATCTAGGTGTGTGAAGTCACAGAATGGAGGTGTGTGAAGTCATAGAATGGAAGTGTGTGAAGTCATAAAATGGAGGTATGTGAAGTCAGAATGGAGGTGTGTGAAGTCACAGAACCGAGGATTGTGATGTCATAGAAGGGAGGTGTGTGAAGTCATAGAATGGATGTTTCTGAAGTAAGAATGAATGTGTGTGAAGTCATAGAATGGAGGTGTGTGAAGTCCAAATGGAGGTGTGTGAACTCATTGAATGGAGATGTGTGAACTCTTAGAATGGAGGTGTGTGAAGTCATGGAATGGAGGTGTGTGAAGTCCAAGAATGGAGATGTGTGAAGTCAAACAATGGAGGTGTGTGAAGTCACAGAATGGAGGTGTGTGAAGTCACATAATGGAAGTGTGTGATGTCACAATGGAGGTGTGTGAAGTCACAGAATGGAGGTGTGTGAAGTCACCGAATGTAGGTGTGTGAAGTTACAGAATGGAGGTGTGTGAACTCAGATTATAGGTGTGTGAAGTCACAGAATGGAGGTGTTTAGTCATAGAATGGAAGTGTGTGAAGTCAAAGAATGGAGCTGTGTGAAATCAGAATGGAAGTGTGTGAAGTCACCGAATGGAGGTGTGTAAAGTCCAAGAATGGAGGTATGTGAAGTCAAACAATGGAGGTGTGTGAAGTCAGAGAATGGAGGTGTGTGAAGTCACAGAATGGAAGTGTGTGATGCCAAAATGGATGTGTGTGAAGTCATAGAATGGAGGTTGTGAAGTCACAGAATGGAGATGTGTGAAGTCATAGAACGGAGGTGTGTGAAGTCACAGAATGGAGGTGTGTGAAGTCATAGAATGGAGGTGTGTGAAATCAGAGAATCGAGGTGTGTGAGGTCATAGAATGGAGGTGTGTGAAGTCACAGAATGTAGGTGTGTGAAGTCACAGAATGGAGGTGTGTGAAATCACACAATGGAGGTGTGTGAAGTCATAGAACGGAGGTGTGTAAAGTCACAGAATGGAGGTGTGTGAAGTCATAGAATGGAGGTGTGTGAAGTCACAGAATGGAGGTGTGTGAAGTCATAGAATGGAGGTGTGTGAAGTCAGAGATTCGAGGTGTGTGAAGTCACGGTATGGAGCTGTGAAGTCACAGAATGGAGGTCTGTGAAGTCAGAATGGAGGTGTGCGAAGTCATAGAATGGAAGGGTGTGAACTCAAAATGGAGGTGTGTGAACTGATAGAATAGAGATGTGTGAACTCATAGAATGGAGGTGTGTGATGTCATGGAATTTATGTGTGTGAAGTCCAAGAAAGGACTTGTGTGAAGTCAGAGAATGGAAGTGTGTGAGGTCACAGAATGGAGGTGTGTGAAGTCACAAAATGGAGGTGCGTGAAGTCACAGAATGGAGGTGTGTGAAGTCAAAATGGTGATGTGTGATGTCACAAATGTAGGTGAGTGAAGTCACAGAATGGAGGTGTGTGAAGTCATAGAATGGAGTTGTGTGAAGTCACCGAATGGAGGTGTGTGAAGTCACAGAATGGAGGTTTGTGAAGTCAGAGAATCGAGGTGTGTGAAGTCATAGAACGGAGGTGTGTGAAGTCAGAATTGAGGTGTGTGAAGTCAAAGAATGGAGGTGTGTGAACTCAGAATGGAGGAGTGTGAAGTCACAGAACCGAGGTTTGTGATGTCATAGAAGGGAGGTGTGTGAAGTCATAGAATGGATGTTTCAGAAGTAAAAATGAAGGTGTGTGAAGTCACAGAATGGAGGTGTGTAGTCATAGAACGGAGGTGTGTGAAGTCACAGAATGGAGGTGCGTGAAGTCATAGAATGGAGGTGTGTGAAGTCACAGAATCTAGGTGTGTGAAGTCCCAAAATGGAGGTGTGTGAAGTCACAGAATGGAGGTGTGTGAAGTCATAGAATGGAAGTGTGTGAAGTCATAAAATGGAGGTATGTGAAGTCAGAATGGACTTGTGTGAAGTCAGAGAATGGAGATGTGTGAACTCAGAATGGAGGTGTGTGAAGTCACAGAACCGAGGTTTGTGATGTCTAGAAGGGAGGTGTGTGAAGTCATAGAATGGATGTTTCTGAAGTAAGAATGAATGTGTGTGAAGTCATAGAATGGAGGTGTGTGAAGTCCAAATGGAGGTGTGTGAACTCATAGAATGGAGATGTGTGAACTCATAGAATGGAGGTGTGTGAAGTCATGGAATGGAGGTGTGTGAAGTCCAAGAATGGAGATGTGTGAAGTCAAACAATGGAGGTGTGTGAAGTCACAGAATGGAGGTGTGTGAAGTCACAGAATGGAGGTGTGTGAAGTCACCGAATGTAGGTGTGTGAAGTTACAGAATGGAGGTGTGTGAACTCAGATTATAGGTGTGTGAAGTCACAGAATGGAGGTGTTTAGTCATAGAATGGAAGTGTGTGAAGTCAAAGAATGGAGCTGTGTGAAATCAGAATGGAGGTGTGTGAAGTCACCGAATGGAGGTGTGTGAAGTCATAGAATGGAGGTATGTGAAGTCAAACAATGGAGGTGTGTGAAGTCAGAGAATGGAGGTGTGTGAAGTCACAGAATGGAAGTGTGTGATGCCAAAATGGATGTGTGTGAAGTCATAGAATGGAGGTTGTGAAGTCACAGAATGGAGATGTGTGAATTCACAGAATATAGGTGTGTGAACTCAGAATGGAGGTGTGTGAAGTAACAGAATGGAGGTTTGTGTAGTCATAGAATGGATGTGTGTAAAGTCATAGAATGGAGTTTTGTGAAGTCAGAATGGAGGTGTTTGAAGTCACCGAATGGAGGTGTGTGAACTCAGAATGGAGATGTGTGAAGTCACAGAATGGAGGTGTGTGAAGTCATAGAATGGAGGTGTGTGAAGTCATAGAATGGAGGTGTGTGAAGTCAAAATGGTGGTGTGTGAACTCATAGAATGGAGGTGTGTGAACTCATAGAATGGAGGTATGTGAAGTCATGGAATTGAGGTGTGTGAAGTCAAAGAATAGAGGTGTGTGAAGTCAAACAATGGAGGTGTGTGAAGTTACAGAATGGAGGTGTGTGAAGTCACAGAAGGGAAGTGTGTGAAGTCAAAATAGAGGTGTGTGAAGTCATCGAATGGAGTTGTGTGAAGTCACGGAATGGAGGTGTGTGAAGTCGAGAATGGAGGTGTGTGAAGTCAGAATGGAGGTGTGCGAAGACGTACAATGGAGGTGTGTGAAGTCACAGAATGGAAGTGTGTGAAGTCAAAATTGAGGTGTGTGAAGTCACCGAATGGAGGTGTGTGAAGTCACAGAAAGGAGGTGTGTGAAGTAAAAATGGTAGTGTGTGAAGTCACAAATGTAGGTGTGTGAAGTCACAGAATGGAGGTGTGTGAAGTCATAGAATGGAGGTGTGTGAAGTCACAGAATGGAGGTGTTTCAAGTCATAGAATGGAGGTTTGTGAAGTCACAGAATCGAGTTGTGTAAAGTCATAGAATGGAGGTGTGTGAAGTCACAGAATGGAAGTGTATGAAGTCACAGAATGGAGGTGAGTGAACTCAGAATGGAGGTGTGTGAAGTCACAGAATTGAGGTGTGTGAAGTCATAGAACGCAGGTGTATGAAGTCACAGTATGGAGGTGTGTGAAGTCAGAGAATCTAGGTGTGTGAAGTCACAGAATGAAGGTGTGTGAAGTCAGAGAATGGAGGTGTGTGAAGTCATAGAATGGAAATGTGTGAAGTCATAGAATGGAGGTGTGTGAAGACAGAATGGAGTTTTGTGAAGTCACAGAAGAGAGGTGTGTGAACTCAGAATGGAGGTGTGTGAAGTCACAGAACCGAGGTTTGTGATGTCATAAATGGGAGGTGTGTGAAGTCATACAATGGATGTTTCTGAAGTGAGAATGAAGGTGTGTGAAGTCATAGAATGGAGGTGTGTGAAGTCCAAATGGAGGTGTGTGAACTCGTAGATTGGAGATGTGTGAGCTCATAGAATGGAGGTGTGTGAAGTCAGGGAAGGGAGGTGTGTGAAGTCCAAGAATGGAGGTGTGTGAAGTAAATAATGGAGGTGTGTGAAGTCACATAATGGAGGTGTGTGAAGTCATATAATGGAAATGTGTGATGTCAAAATGGAGGTGTGTGAAGTCACCGAATGTAGGTGTGCGAAGTCACAGAATGGAGGTTTGTGAAGGCATAGAATGGAGGTGTGTGAAGTCAGAGAATGGAGGTGTGTGAAGTCACAGAATGGAAGTGTGTGATGCCAAAATGGATGTGTGTGTAGTCATAGAATGGAGGTGTGTGAAGTCACAGAATGGAGGTGTGTGAATTCACACAATGTAGGTGTGTGACGTCACAATGGTAGTGTGTGAAGTCATAGAATGGAGGTGTGTGAAGTCACAGAATGGTGGTGTGTGAAGTCATACAATGGTGGTGTGTGAAGTCAGAATGGAGGTGTGTGAAGTCACAGAATTGATGTTTCTGAAGTAAGAATGGAGGTGTGTGAAGTCATAGATAGAGGTGTGTGAAATGATAGAATGGAGTTTTGTGAAGTGACAAAATGGAGCTGTGTGAAGTCAGAATGGAGGTTTGTGAAGTCATAGAATAGAGGTGTGTGAAGGCACAGAATGGAAGTGTGTGATGCCAAAATGGATGTGTGTGAAGTCATAGAATGGAGGTGTGTGAAGTCACAGAATGGAGGTGTGTGAATTCACATAATGGAGGTATGTGAACTCAAAATGGAGGTGTGTGAAGTCACAGAATGGAGGTGTGTGAAGTCATAGAATGGAAGTGTGTGAAGTCATAGAATGGAGGTTTGTGAAGTCAGAATGGAGGTGTGTGAAGTCACCGAATGGAGGTGAGTGAACTCAGAATGGAGATGTGTGAAGTCACAGAATGCAGGTTTCTGAAGTCATAGAATGGAGGTGTGTGAAGTCAAAATGGTGGTGTGTGAACTCATAGAATGGAGGTGTGTGAACTCATAGAATGGAGGTATGTGAAGTCATGGAATGGAGGTGTGTGAAGTCAAAGAATAGAGGTGTGTGAAGTCAAACAATGGAGGTGTGTGAAATCACAGAATGGAGGTGCGTGAAGTCACAGAAGGGAAGTGTGGGAACTCAAATTGGAGGTGTGTGAAGTCATCGAATGGAGTTGTGTGAAGTCACGGAATGGAGGTGTGTGAAGTCACAGAATGGAGGTGTGTGAAGTCAGAATGGAGGTGTGCGAAGTCATAGAATGGAGGTGTGTGAAGTCAGAGAATGGAAGTGTGTGAAGTCGAAATGAAGGTGTGTGAAGTCACAGAATGGAGGTGTGTGAATTCAAAATGGAGGTGTGTGAAGTCAAAAATGTAGGTGGGTGAAGTCACAGAATGGAGGTGTGTGAAGTCATACAATGGAGATGTATGAAGTCACAGAATGGAGGTGTGTGAAGTCATAGAATGGAGGTTTGTGAAGTCAGAGAATCGAGGTGTGTGAAGTCATAGAACGGAGGTGTGTGAAGTCACAGAATGGAGGTGTGTGAAGTCATAGAATGGAAGTGTGTGAAGTCAGAGAATCTAGGTGTGTGAAGTCACAGAATGGAGGTGTGTGAAGTCACAGAATGGAGGTGTGTGAAGTCATAGAATGGAAGGGTGTGAAGTCATAGAATGGAGGTGTGTGAAGTCAGAATGGAGGTGTGTGAAGTCACAGAAGAGAGGTGTGTGAACTCAGAATGGAGGTGTGTGAAGTCACAGAACCGAGGTTTGTGATGTCATAGAACGGAGGTGTGTGAAGTCATACAATGGATGTTTCTGAAGTAAGAATGAAGGTGTGTGAATTCATAGAATGGAGGTGTGTGAAGTAAAAATGGAGGTGAGTGAACTCATAGAATGGAGATGTGTAAACTCATAGAATGGAGGTGTGTGAAGTCATGGAATGGAGGTGTGTGAAGTCCAAGAATGGAGGTGTGTGAAGTAAACAATGGAGTTGTGTGAAGTCACAGAATGGAGGTGTGTGAAGTCACATAATGGAAGTGTGTGATGTCAAAATGGAGGTGTGTGAGGTCACCGAATGTAGGTGTGTGAAGTCACAGAATGGAGGTGTGTGAACTCAGAATGTATGTGTGTGAAGTCACAGAATGGAGGTGTGTGAAGTCATAGAATAGAAGTGTGTGAAGTCATAGAATGGAGCTTTGTGAAATCAGAATGGAGGTTTGTGAAGTCACCGAATGGAGGTGTGTGAAGTCCAAGAATGGAGGTATGTGAAGTCAAACAATGGAGGTGTGTGAAGTCAGAGAATGGAGGTCTGTGAAGTCACATAATGGAAGTGTGTGATGTCAAAATGGATGTGTGTGCAGTCATAGAATGGAGGTGTGTGAAGTCACAAAATAGAGCTGTGTGAATTCACAGAATGGAGGTGTGTGACGTCACAATGGTAGTGTGTGAAGTCATAGAATGGAGGTGTGTGAAGTCACAGAATGGTGGTGTGTGAAGTCATACAATGGAGGTGTGTGAAGTCAGAATGGAGGTGTGTGAAGTCACAGAGTGAATGTTTCTGAAGTAAGAATGGAGGTGTGTGAAGTCATAGATGGAGGTGTGTGAAATGATAGAATGGAGTTTTGTGAAGTCACAAAATGGAGTTGTGTGAAGTCATAGAATGGAGGTATATGAAGTCAGAACGGAGGTGTTGAACTCATAGAATGGAGGTGTGTGAACTCACAATGGAGGTGTGTGAAGTCATACAACAGAGGTTTGTGAAGTCACAGAATGGAGGTGTGTCAACTCAGAATGGAGGTGTGTGAAGTCACAGAATGGAGGTATGTGAATTCATAGAATGGAAGTGTTTGAAGTCATAGATTGAAGGTGTGTGAAGTCATAGAATGTAGATGTGTGAAGTCATAAAATGGAGGAGTGTGAAGTCACCGAAGTGAGGTGTGTGAAGGCACATAATCGAGGTGTGTGAAGTCAAAATGGAGGTGTGTGACGTCATAAAATGGAGGTGTGTGAAGTCATAGAATGGAGGAGTGTGAAATCATAGAATGGAGTTTTGTGAAGTCACAGAATGGAGGTGTGTGAAGTCACAGAAAGGAGGTTTGTGAAGTCATAGAATGGAGGTATGTGAAGTCATAGAATGGAGGTGTGTGAAGTCATAGAATGGAGGTGTGTGAAGTAACAGAATTGAGGTGTTTGAAGTCATATATTGGAGGTGTGTGAAATCAAAATGGATGTGTGAATTCATACAATGGAGGTGTGTGAAATCATAGAAAGGATGTTTGTGAAGTCATAGAATGGAGGTGTGTGAAGTCACAGAATGGAGGTGTGTGGAGTCACAGAATGGAGGTGTGTGAATTCAGAATGGAGGTGTGTGAAGTCACAGAATGGAGGTGTGTGAAGTCATAGAATGGAAGTGTGTGAAGTCATAGAATGGAGCATTGTGACGTCAGAATGGAGGTGTGTGAAGTCACAGAACCGAGGTTTGTGATGTCATAGAAGGGAGGTGTGTGAAGTCATACAATGGATGTTTCTGAAGTAAGAATGAAGGTGTGTGAAGTCATAGAATGGAGGTGTGTGAAGTCCAAATGGAGGTGTGTGAACTCGTAGATTGGAGATGTGTGAACTCATATAATGGAGGTGTGTGAAGTCATGGAATGGAGGTGTGTGAAGTCCAAGAATGGAGGTGTGTGAAGTAAACAATGGAGGTGTGTGAAGTCACATAATGGAGGTGTGTGAAGTCACATAATGGAAATGTGTGATGTCAAAATGGAGGTGTGTGAAGTCACCGAATGTAGGTGTGTGAAGTCACAGAATGGAGGTTTGTGAAGGCATAGAATGGAGGTGTGTGAAGTCAGAGAATGGAGGTGTGTGAAATCACAGAATGGAAGTGTGTGATGCCAAAATGGATGTGTGTGAAGTCATAGAATGGAGGTGTGTGAAGTCACAGAATGGAGGTGTGTGAATTCACAGAATGTAGGTGTGTGACCTCACAATGGTAGTGTGTGAAGTCATAGAACGGAGGTGTGTGAAGTCACAGAATGGTGGTGTGTGAAGTCATACAATGGTGGTGTGTGAAGTCAGAATGGAGGTGTGTGAAGTCACAGAATGGATGTTTCTGAATTAAGAATGGAGGTGTGTGAAGTCATAGATAGAGGTGTGTGAAATGATAGAATGGAGTTTTGTGAAGTGACAAAATGGAGCTGTGTGAAGTCAGAATGGAGGTTTCTGAAGTCATAGAATAGAGGTGTGTGAAGGCACAGAATGGAAGTGTGTGATGCCAAAATGGATGTGTGTGAAGTCATAGAATTGAGGTGTGTGAAGTCACAGAATGGAGGTGTGTGAATTCACATAATGGAGGTATGTGAACTCAAAATGGAGGTGTGTGAAGTCACAGAATGGAGGTGTGTGAAGTCCTAGAATGGAAGTGTGTGAAGTCATAGAATGGAGGTTTGTGAAGTCAGAATGGATGTGTGTGAAGTCACCGAATGGAGGTGTGTGAACTCAGAATGGAGATGTGTGAAGTCACAGAATGGAGGTTTCTGAAGTCATAGAATGGAGGTGTGTGAAGTCAAAATGGTGGTGTGTGAACTCATAGAATGGAGGTGTGTGAACTCATAGAATGGAGATATGTGAAGTCATGGAATGGAGGTGTGTGAAGTCAAAGAATAGAGGTGTGTGAAGTCGAACAATGGAGGTGTGTGAAATCACAGAATGGAGGTGCGTGAAGTCACAGAAGGGAAGTGTGTGAAGTCAAATTGGAGGTGTGTGAAGTCATCGAATGGAGTTGTGTGAAGTCACGGAATGGAGGTGTGTGAAGTCACAGAATGGAGGTGTGTGAAGTCAGAATGGAGGTGTGCGAAGTCATAGAATGGAGGTGTGTGAAGTCACAGAATGGAAGTGTGTGAAGTCAAAATGGAGGTGTGTGAAGTCACAGAATGGAGGTGTGTGAATTCAAAATGGAGGAGTGTGAAGTCAAAAATATAGGTGGGTGAAGTCACAGAATGGAGGTGTGTGAAGTCACACAATGGAGGTGTATGAAGTCACAGAATGGAGGTGTGTGAAGTCATAGAATGGAGGTTTGTGAAGTCAGAGAATCGAGGTTTGTGAAGTCATAGAACGGAGGTGTGTGAAGTCACAGAATGGAGGTGTGTGAACTCAGAATGGAGGTGTGTGAAGTCACAGAATGGAGGTGTGTGAAGTCATAGAACGGAGGTGTGAGAAGTCACAGAATGGAGGTGTGTGAAGTCATAGAATGGAAGTGTGTGAAGTCAGAGAATCTAGGTGTGTGAAGTCACAGAATGGAGGTGTGTGAAGTCACAGAATGGAGGTGTGTGAAGTCATAGAATGGAATTGTGTGAAGTCATAGAATGGAGGTGTGTGAAGTCAGAATGGAGGTGTGTGAAGTCACAGAAGAGAGGTGTGTGAACTCAGAATGGAGGTGTGTGAAGTCACAGAACCGAGGTTTGTGATGTCATAGAAGGGAGGTGTGTGAAGTCATACAATGGATGTTTCTGAAGTAAGAATGAAGGTGTGTGAATTCATAGAATGGAGGTGTGTGAAGTAAAAATGGAGGTGAGTGAACTCATAGAATGGAGATGTGTGAACTCATAGAATGGAGGTGTGTGAAGTCATGGAATGGAGGTGTGTGAAGTCCAAGAATGGTGGTGTGTGAAGTAAACAATGGAGGTGTGTGAAGTCACAGAATGGAGGTGTGTGAACTCAGAATGTATGTGTGTGAAGTCACAGAATGGAGGTGTGTGAAGTCATAGAATTGAAGTGTGTGAAGTCATAGAATGGAGCTTTGTGAAATCAGAATGGAGGTTTGTGAAGTCACCGAATGGAGGTGTGTGAAGTCCAAGAATGGAGGTATGTGAAGTCAAACAATGGAGGTGTGTGATGTCAGAGAATGGAGGTGCGTGAAGTCACAGAAGGGAAGTGTGTGAAGTCAAATTGGAGGTGTGTGAAGTGATCGAATGGAGTTGTGTGAAGTCACGGAATGGAGGTGTGTGAAGTCACAGAATGGAGGTGTGTGAAGTCATAGAATGGAGGTTTGTGAAGTCAGAGAATCGAGGTGTGTGAAGTCATAGAACGGAGGTGTGTGAAGTCAGAATGGAGGTGTGTGAAGTCACAGAATGGAGGTGTGTGAACTCAGAATGGAGGAGTGTGAAGTCACAGAACCGAGGTTTCTGATGTCATAGAAGGGAGGTGTGTGAAGTCATAGAATGGATGTTACAGAAGTAAAAATGAAGGTGTGTGAAGTCACAGAATGGAGGTGTGTAGTCATAGAACGGAGGTGTGTGAAGTCACAGAATGGAGGTGCGTGAAGTCATAGAATGGAGGTGTGTGAAGTCAGAGAATCTAGGTGTGTGAAGTCACAGAATGGAGGTGTGTGAAGTCATAGAATGGAAGTGTGTGAAGTCATAAAATGGAGGTATGTGAAGTCAGAATGGAGGTGTGTGAAGTCACAGAACCGAGGATTGTGATGTCATAGAAGGGAGGTGTGTGAAGTCATAGAATGGATGTTTCTGAAGTAAGAATGAATGTGTGTGAAGTCATAGAATGGAGGTGTGTGAAGTCCAAATGGAGGTGTGTGAACTCATTGAATGGAGATGTGTGAACTCTTAGAATGGAGGTGTGTGAAGTCATGGAATGGAGGTGTGTGAAGTCCAAGAATGGAGATGTGTGAAGTCAAACAATGGAGGTGTGTGAAGTCACAGAATGGAGGTGTGTGAAGTCACATAATGGAAGTGTGTGATGTCACAATGGAGGTGTGTGAAGTCACAGAATGGAGGTGTGTGAAGTCACCGAATGTAGGTGTGTGAAGTTACAGAATGGAGGTGTGTGAACTCAGATTATAGGTGTGTGAAGTCACAGAATGGAGGTGTTTAGTCATAGAATGGAAGTGTGTGAAGTCAAAGAATGGAGCTGTGTGAAATCAGAATGGAGGTGTGTGAAGTCACCGAATGGAGGTGTGTAAAGTCCAAGAATGGAGTTATGTGAAGTCAAACAATGGAGGTGTGTGAAGTCAGAGAATGGAGGTGTGTGAAGTCACAGAATGGAAGTGTGTGATGCCAAAATGGATGTGTGTGAAGTCATAGAATGGAGGTTGTGAAGTCACAGAATGGAGATGTGTGAAGTCATAGAACGGAGGTGTGTGAAGTCACAGAATGGAGGTGTGTGAAGTCATAGAATGGAGGTGTGTGAAATCAGAGAATCGAGGTGTGTGAGGTCATAGAATGGAGGTGTGTGAAGTCACAGAATGTAGGTGTGTGAAGTCACAGAATGGAGGTGTGTGAAATCACACAATGGAGGTGTGTGAAGTCATAGAACGGAGGTGTGTAAAGTCACAGAATGGAGGTGTGTGAAGTCATAGAATGGAGGTGTGTGAAGTCACAGAATGGAGGTGTGTGAAGTCATAGAATGGAGGTGTGTGAAGTCAGAGATTCGAGGTATGTGAAGTCACGGTATGGAGCTGTGAAGTCACAGAATGGAGGTCTGTGAAGTCAGAATGGAGGTGTGCGAAGTCATAGAATGGAAGGGTGTGAACTCAAAATGGAGGTGTGTGAACTGATAGAATAGAGATGTGTGAACTCATAGAATGGAGGTGTGTGATGTCATGGAATTTATGTGTGTGAAGTCCAAGAAAGGAGGTGTGTGAAGTCAGAGAATGGAAGTGTGTGAGGTCACAGAATGGAGGTGTGTGAAGTCACAAAATGGAGGTGCGTGAAGTCACAGAATGGAGGTGTGTGAAGTCAAAATGGTGATGTGTGATGTCACAAATGTAGGTGAGTGAAGTCACAGAATGGAGGTGTGTGAAGTCATAGAATGGAGTTGTGTGAAGTCACCGAATGGAGGTGTGTGAAGTCACAGAATGGAGGTTTGTGAAGTCAGAGAATCGAGGTGTGTGAAGTCATAGAACGGAGGTGTGTGAAGTCAGAATTGAGGTGTGTGAAGTCAAAGAATGGAGGTGTGTGAACTCAGAATGGAGGAGTGTGAAGTCACAGAACCGAGGTTTGTGATGTCATAGAAGGGAGGTGTGTGAAGTCATAGAATGGATGTTTCAGAAGTAAAAATGAAGGTGTGTGAAGTCACAGAATGGAGGTGTGTAGTCATAGAACGGAGGTGTGTGAAGTCACAGAATGGAGGTGCGTGAAGTCATAGAATGGAGGTGTGTGAAGTCACAGAATCTAGGTGTGTGAAGTCCCAAAATGGAGGTGTGTGAAGTCACAGAATGGAGGTGTGTGAAGTCATAGAATGGAAGTGTGTGAAGTCATAAAATGGAGGTATGTGAAGTCAGAATGGACTTGTGTGAAGTCAGAGAATGGAGATGTGTGAACTCAGAATGGAGGTGTGTGAAGTCACAGAACCGAGGTTTGTGATGTCTAGAAGGGAGGTGTGTGAAGTCATAGAATGGATGTTTCTGAAGTAAGAATGAATGTGTGTGAAGTCATAGAATGGAGGTGTGTGAAGTCCAAATGGAGGTGTGTGAACTCATAGAATGGAGATGTGTGAACTCATAGAATGGAGGTGTGTGAAGTCATGGAATGGAGGTGTGTGAAGTCCAAGAATGGAGATGTGTGAAGTCAAACAATGGAGGTGTGTGAAGTCACAGAATGGAGGTGTGTGAAGTCACAGAATGGAGGTGTGTGAAGTCACCGAATGTAGGTGTGTGAAGTTACAGAATGGAGGTGTGTGAACTCAGATTATAGGTGTGTGAAGTCACAGAATGGAGGTGTTTAGTCATAGAATGGAAGTGTGTGAAGTCAAAGAATGGAGCTGTGTGAAATCAGAATGGAGGTGTGTGAAGTCACCGAATGGAGGTGTGTGAAGTCATAGAATGGAGGTATGTGAAGTCAAACAATGGAGGTGTGTGAAGTCAGAGAATGGAGGTGTGTGAAGTCACAGAATGGAAGTGTGTGATGCCAAAATGGATGTGTGTGAAGTCATAGAATGGAGGTTGTGAAGTCACAGAATGGAGATGTGTGAATTCACAGAATATAGGTGTGTGAACTCAGAATGGAGGTGTGTGAAGTAACAGAATGGAGGTTTGTGAAGTCATAGAATGGATGTGTGTAAAGTCATAGAATGGAGTTTTGTGAAGTCAGAATGGAGGTGTTTGAAGTCACCGAATGGAGGTGTGTGAACTCAGAATGGAGATGTGTGAAGTCACAGAATGGAGGTGTGTGAAGTCATAGAATGGAGGTGTGTGAAGTCATAGAATGGAGGTGTGTGAAGTCAAAATGGTGGTGTGTGAACTCATAGAATGGAGGTGTGTGAACTCATAGAATGGAGGTATGTGAAGTCATGGAATTGAGGTGTGTGAAGTCAAAGAATAGAGGTGTGTGAAGTCAAACAATGGAGGTGTGTGAAGTTACAGAATGGAGGTGTGTGAAGTCACAGAAGGGAAGTGTGTGAAGTCAAAATAGAGGTGTGTGAAGTCATCGAATGGAGTTGTGTGAAGTCACGGAATGGAGGTGTGTGAAGTCGAGAATGGAGGTGTGAGAAGTCAGAATGGAGGTGTGCGAAGACATACAATGGAGGTGTGTGAAGTCACAGAATGGAAGTGTGTGAAGTCAAAATTGAGGTGTGTGAAGTCACAGAATGGAGGTGTGTGAAGTCACAGAAAGGAGGTGTGTGAAGTAAAAATGGTAGTGTGTGAAGTCACAAATGTAGGTGTGTGAAGTCACAGAATGGAGGTGTGTGAAGTCATAGAATGGAGGTGTGTGAAGTCACAGAATGGAGGTGTTTCAAGTCATAGAATGGAGGTTTGTGAAGTCACAGAATCGAGTTGTGTAAAGTCATAGAATGGAGGTGTGTGAACTCACAGAATGGAGGTGTATGAAGTCACAGAATGGAGGTGAGTGAACTCAGAATGGAGGTGTGTGAAGTCACAGAATTGAGGTGTGTGAAGTCATAGAACGCAGGTGTATGAAGTCACAGTATGGAGGTGTGTGAAGTCAGAGAATCTAGGTGTGTGAAGTCACAGAATGAAGGTGTGTGAAGTCAGAGAATGGAGGTGTGTGAAGTCATAGAATGGAAGTGTGTGAAGTCATAGAATGGAGGTGTGTGAAGACAGAATGGAGGTTTGTGAAGTCACAGAAGAGAGGTGTGTGAACTCAGAATGGAGGTGTGTGAAGTCACAGAACCGAGGTTTGTGATGTCATAAATGGGAGGTGTGTGAAGTCATACAATGGATGTTTCTGAAGTGAGAATGAAGGTGTGTGAAGTCATAGAATGGAGGTGTGTGAAGTCCAAATGGAGGTGTGTGAACTCGTAGATTGGAGATGTGTGAGCTCATAGAATGGAGGTGTGTGAAGTCAGGGAAGGGAGGTGTGTGAAGTCCAAGAATGGAGGTGTGTGAAGTAAATAATGGAGGTGTGTGAAGTCACATAATGGAGGTGTGTGAAGTCATATAATGGAAATGTGTGATGTCAAAATGGAGGTGTGTGAAGTCACCGAATGTAGGTGTGTGAAGTCACAGAATGGAGGTTTGTGAAGGCATAGAATGGAGGTGTGTGAAGTCAGAGAATGGAGGTGTGTGAAGTCACAGAATGGAAGTGTGTGATGCCAAAATGGATGTGTGTGTAGTCATAGAATGGAGGTGTGTGAAGTCACAGAATGGAGGTGTGTGAATTCACACAATGTAGGTGTGTGACGTCACAATGGTAGTGTGTGAAGTCATAGAATGGAGGTGTGTGAAGTCACAGAATGGTGGTGTGTGAAGTCATACAATGGTGGTGTGTGAAGTCAGAATGGAGGTGTGTGAAGTCACAGAATTGATGTTTCTGAAGTAAGAATGGAGGTGTGTGAAGTCATAGATAGAGGTGTGTGAAATGATAGAATGGAGTTTTGTGAAGTGACAAAATGGAGCTGTGTGAAGTCAGAATGGAGGTTTGTGAAGTCATAGAATAGAGGTGTGTGAAGGCACAGAATGGAAGTGTGTGATGCCAAAATGGATGTGTGTGAAGTCATAGAATGGAGGTGTGTGAAGTCACAGAATGGAGGTGTGTGAATTCACATAATGGAGGTATGTGAACTCAAAATGGAGGTGTGTGAAGTCACAGAATGGAGGTGTGTGAAGTCATAGAATGGAAGTGTGTGAAGTCATAGAATGGAGGTTTGTGAAGTCAGAATGGAGGTGTGTGAAGTCACCGAATGGAGGTGAGTGAACTCAGAATGGAGATGTGTGAAGTCACAGAATGCAGGTTTCTGAAGTCATAGAATGGAGGTGTGTGAAGTCAAAATGGTGGTGTGTGAACTCATAGAATGGAGGTGTGTGAACTCATAGAATGGAGGTATGTGAAGTCATGGAATGGAGGTGTGTGAAGTCAAAGAATAGAGGTGTGTGAAGTCAAACAATGGAGGTGTGTGAAATCACAGAATGGAGGTGCGTGAAGTCACAGAAGGGAAGTGTGTGAACTCAAATTGGAGGTGTGTGAAGTCATCGAATGGAGTTGTGTGAAGTCACGGAATGGAGGTGTGTGAAGTCCCAGAATGGAGGTGTGTGAAGTCAGAATGGAGGTGTGCGAAGTCATAGATTGGAGGTGTGTGAAGTCAGAGAATGGAAGTGTGTGAAGTCGAAATGAAGGTGTGTGAAGTCACAGAATGGAGGTGTGTGAATTCAAAATGGAGGTGTGTGAAGTCAAAAATGTAGGTGGGTGAAGTCACAGAATGGAGGTGTGTGAAGTCATACAATGGAGATGTATGAAGTCACAGAATGGAGGTGTGTGAAGTCATAGAATGGAGGTTTGTGAAGTCAGAGAATCGAGGTGTGTGAAGTCATAGAACGGAGGTGTGTGAAGTCACAGAATGGAGGTGTGTGAAGTCATAGAATGGAAGTGTGTGAAGTCAGAGAATCTAGGTGTGTGAAGTCACAGAATGGAGGTGTGTGAAGTCACAGAATGGAGGTGTGTGAAGTCATAGAATGGAAGTGTGTGAAGTCATAGAATGGAGGTGTGTGAAGTCAGAATGGAGGTGTGTGAAGTCACAGAAGAGAGGTGTGTGAACTCAGAATGGAGGTGTGTGAAGTCACAGAACCGAGGTTTGTGATGTCATAGAAGGGAGGTGTGTGAAGTCATACAATGGATGTTTCTGAAGTAAGAATGAATGTGTGTGAAGTCATAGAATGGAGGTGTGTGAAGTCCAAATGGAGGTGTGTGAACTCATTGAATGGAGATGTGTGAACTCTTAGAATGGAGGTGTGTGAAGTCATGGAATGGAGGTGTGTGAAGTCCAAGAATGGAGATGTGTGAAGTCAAACAATGGAGGTGTGTGAAGTCACAGAATGGAGGTGTGTGAAGTCACATAATGGAAGTGTGTGATGTCACAATGGAGGTGTGTGAAGTCACAGAATGGAGGTGTGTGAAGTCACCGAATGTAGGTGTGTGAAGTTACAGAATGGAGGTGTGTGAACTCAGATTATAGGTGTGTGAAGTCACAGAATGGAGGTGTTTAGTCATAGAATGGAAGTGTGTGAAGTCAAAGAATGGAGCTGTGTGAAATCAGAATGGAGGTGTGTGAAGTCACCGAATGGAGGTGTGTAAAGTCCAAGAATGGAGGTATGTGAAGTCAAACAATGGAGGTGTGTGAAGTCAGAGAATGGAGGTGTGTGAAGTCACAGAATGGAAGTGTGTGATGCCAAAATGGATGTGTGTGAAGTCATAGAATGGAGGTTGTGAAGTCACAGAATGGAGATGTGTGAAGTCATAGAACGGAGGTGTGTGAAGTCACAGAATGGAGGTGTGTGAAGTCATAGAATGGAGGTGTGTGAAATCAGCGAATCGAGGTGTGTGAGGTCATAGAATGGAGGTGTGTGAAGTCACAGAATGTAGGTGTGTGAAGTCACAGAATGGAGGTGTGTGAAATCACACAATGGAGGTGTGTGAAGTCATAGAACGGAGGTGTGTAAAGTCACAGAATGGAGGTGTGTGAAGTCATAGAATGGAGGTGTGTGAAGTCACAGAATGGAGGTGTGTGAAGTCATAGAATGGAGGTGTGTGAAGTCAGAGATTCGAGGTGTGTGAAGTCACGGTATGGAGCTGTGAAGTCACAGAATGGAGGTCTGTGAAGTCAGAATGGAGGTGTGCGAAGTCATAGAATGGAAGGGTGTGAACTCAAAATGGAGGTGTGTGAACTGATAGAATAGAGATGTGTGAACTCATAGAATGGAGGTGTGTGATGTCATGGAATTTATGTGTGTGAAGTCCAAGAAAGGAGGTGTGTGAAGTCAGAGAATGGAAGTGTGTGAGGTCACAGAATGGAGGTGTGTGAAGTCACAAAATGGAGGTGCGTGAAGTCACAGAATGGAGGTGTGTGAAGTCAAAATGGTGATGTGTGATGTCACAAATGTAGGTGAGTGAAGTCACAGAATGGAGGTGTGTGAAGTCATAGAATGGAGTTGTGTGAAGTCACCGAATGGAGGTGTGTGAAGTCACAGAATGGAGGTTTGTGAAGTCAGAGAATCGAGGTGTGTGAAGTCATAGAACGGAGGTGTGTGAAGTCAGAATTGAGGTGTGTGAAGTCAAAGAATGGAGGTGTGTGAACTCAGAATGGAGGAGTGTGAAGTCACAGAACCGAGGTTTGTGATGTCATAGAAGGGAGGTGTGTGAAGTCATAGAATGGATGTTTCAGAAGTAAAAATGAAGGTGTGTGAAGTCACAGAATGGAGGTGTGTAGTCATAGAACGGAGGTGTGTGAAGTCACAGAATGGAGGTGCGTGAAGTCATAGAATGGAGGTGTGTGAAGTCACAGAATCTAGGTGTGTGAAGTCCCAAAATGGAGGTGTGTGAAGTCACAGAATGGAGGTGTGTGAAGTCATAGAATGGAAGTGTGTGAAGTCATAAAATGGAGGTATGTGAAGTCAGAATGGACTTGTGTGAAGTCAGAGAATGGAGATGTGTGAACTCAGAATGGAGGTGTGTGAAGTCACAGAACCGAGGTTTGTGATGTCTAGAAGGGAGGTGTGTGAAGTCATAGAATGGATGTTTCTGAAGTAAGAATGAATGTGTGTGAAGTCATAGAATGGAGGTGTGTGAAGTCCAAATGGAGGTGTGTGAACTCATAGAATGGAGATGTGTGAACTCATAGAATGGAGGTGTGTGAAGTCATGGAATGGAGGTGTGTGAAGTCCAAGAATGGAGATGTGTGAAGTCAAACAATGGAGGTGTGTGAAGTCACAGAATGGAGGTGTGTGAAGTCACAGAATGGAGGTGTGTGAAGTCACCGAATGTAGGTGTGTGAAGTTACAGAATGGAGGTGTGTGAACTCAGATTATAGGTGTGTGAAGTCACAGAATGGAGGTGTTTAGTCATAGAATGGAAGTGTGTGAAGTCAAAGAATGGAGCTGTGTGAAATCAGAATGGAGGTGTGTGAAGTCACCGAATGGAGGTGTGTGAAGTCATAGAATGGAGGTATGTGAAGTCAAACAATGGAGGTGTGTGAAGTCAGAGAATGGAGGTGTGTGAAGTCACAGAATGGAAGTGTGTGATGCCAAAATGGATGTGTGTGAAGTCATAGAATGGAGGTTGTGAAGTCACAGAATGGAGATGTGTGAATTCACAGAATATAGGTGTGTGAACTCAGAATGGAGGTGTGTGAAGTAACAGAATGGAGGTTTGTGAAGTCATAGAATGGATGTGTGTAAAGTCATAGAATGGAGTTTTGTGAAGTCAGAATGGAGGTGTTTGAAGTCACCGAATGGAGGTGTGTGAACTCAGAATGGAGATGTGTGAAGTCACAGAATGGAGGTGTGTGAAGTCATAGAATGGAGGTGTGTGAAGTCATAGAATGGAGGTGTGTGAAGTCAAAATGGTGGTGTGTGAACTCATAGAATGGAGGTGTGTGAACTCATAGAATGGAGGTATGTGAAGTCATGGAATTGAGGTGTGTGAAGTCAAAGAATAGAGGTGTGTGAAGTCAAACAATGGAGGTGTGTGAAGTTACAGAATGGAGGTGTGTGAAGTCACAGAAGGGAAGTGTGTGAAGTCAAAATAGAGGTGTGTGAAGTCATCGAATGGAGTTGTGTGAAGTCACGGAATGGAGGTGTGTGAAGTCGAGAATGGAGGTGTGTGAAGTCAGAATGGAGGTGTGCGAAGACATACAATGGAGGTGTGTGAAGTCACAGAATGGAAGTGTGTGAAGTCAAAATTGAGGTGTGTGAAGTCACAGAATGGAGGTGTGTGAAGTCACAGAAAGGAGGTGTGTGAAGTAAAAATGGTAGTGTGTGAAGTCACAAATGTAGGTGTGTGAAGTCACAGAATGGAGGTGTGTGAAGTCATAGAATGGAGGTGTGTGAAGTCACAGAATGGAGGTGTTTCAAGTCATAGAATGGAGGTTTGTGAAGTCACAGAATCGAGTTGTGTAAAGTCATAGAATGGAGGTGTGTGAACTCACAGAATGGAGGTGTATGAAGTCACAGAATGGAGGTGAGTGAACTCAGAATGGAGGTGTGTGAAGTCACAGAATTGAGGTGTGTGAAGTCATAGAACGCAGGTGTATGAAGTCACAGTATGGAGGTGTGTGAAGTCAGAGAATCTAGGTGTGTGAAGTCACAGAATGAAGGTGTGTGAAGTCAGAGAATGGAGGTGTGTGAAGTCATAGAATGGAAGTGTGTGAAGTCATAGAATGGAGGTGTGTGAAGACAGAATGGAGGTTTGTGAAGTCACAGAAGAGAGGTGTGTGAACTCAGAATGGAGGTGTGTGAAGTCACAGAACCGAGGTTTGTGATGTCATAAATGGGAGGTGTGTGAAGTCATACAATGGATGTTTCTGAAGTGAGAATGAAGGTGTGTGAAGTCATAGAATGGAGGTGTGTGAAGTCCAAATGGAGGTGTGTGAACTCGTAGATTGGAGATGTGTGAGCTCATAGAATGGAGGTGTGTGAAGTCAGGGAAGGGAGGTGTGTGAAGTCCAAGAATGGAGGTGTGTGAAGTAAATAATGGAGGTGTGTGAAGTCACATAATGGAGGTGTGTGAAGTCATATAATGGAAATGTGTGATGTCAAAATGGAGGTGTGTGAAGTCACCGAATGTAGGTGTGTGAAGTCACAGAATGGAGGTTTGTGAAGGCATAGAATGGAGGTGTGTGAAGTCAGAGAATGGAGGTGTGTGAAGTCACAGAATGGAAGTGTGTGATGCCAAAATGGATGTGTGTGTAGTCATAGAATGGAGGTGTGTGAAGTCACAGAATGGAGGTGTGTGAATTCACACAATGTAGGTGTGTGACATCACAATGGTAGTGTGTGAAGTCATAGAATGGAGGTGTGTGAAGTCACAGAATGGTGGTGTGTGAAGTCATACAATGGTGGTGTGTGAAGTCAGAATGGAGGTGTGTGAAGTCACAGAATTGATGTTTCTGAAGTAAGAATGGAGGTGTGTGAAGTCATAGATAGAGGTGTGTGAAATGATAGAATGGAGTTTTGTGAAGTGACAAAATGGAGCTGTGTGAAGTCAGAATGGAGGTTTGTGAAGTCATAGAATAGAGGTGTGTGAAGGCACAGAATGGAAGTGTGTGATGCCAAAATGGATGTGTGTGAAGTCATAGAATGGAGGTGTGTGAAGTCACAGAATGGAGGTGTGTGAATTCACATAATGGAGGTATGTGAACTCAAAATGGAGGTGTGTGAAGTCACAGAATGGAGGTGTGTGAAGTCATAGAATGGAAGTGTGTGAAGTCATAGAATGGAGGTTTGTGAAGTCAGAATGGAGGTGTGTGAAGTCACCGAATGGAGGTGAGTGAACTCAGAATGGAGATGTGTGAAGTCACAGAATGCAGGTTTCTGAAGTCATAGAATGGAGGTGTGTGAAGTCAAAATGGTGGTGTGTGAACTCATAGAATGGAGGTGTGTGAACTCATAGAATGGAGGTATGTGAAGTCATGGAATGGAGGTGTGTGAAGTCAAAGAATAGAGGTGTGTGAAGTCAAACAATGGAGGTGTGTGAAATCACAGAATGGAGGTGCGTGAAGTCACAGAAGGGAAGTGTGTGAACTCAAATTGGAGGTGTGTGAAGTCATCGAATGGAGTTGTGTGAAGTCACGGAATGGAGGTGTGTGAAGTCACAGAATGGAGGTGTGTGAAGTCAGAATGGAGGTGTGCGAAGTCATAGAATGGAGGTGTGTGAAGTCAGAGAATGGAAGTGTGTGAAGTCGAAATGAAGGTGTGTGAAGTCACAGAATGGAGGTGTGTGAATTCAAAATGGAGGTGTGTGAAGTCAAAAATGTAGGTGGGTGAAGTCACAGAATGGAGGTGTGTGAAGTCATACAATGGAGATGTATGAAGTCACAGAATGGAGGTGTGTGAAGTCATAGAATGGAGGTTTGTGAAGTCAGAGGATCGAGGTGTGTGAAGTCATAGAACGGAGGTGTGTGAAGTCACAGAATGGAGGTGTGTGAAGTCATAGAATGGAAGTGTGTGAAGTCAGAGAATCTAGGTGTGTGAAGTCACAGAATGGAGGTGTGTGAAGTCACAGAATGGAGGTGTGTGAAGTCATAGAATGGAAGTGTGTGAAGTCATAGAATGGAGGTGTGTGAAGTCAGAATGGAGGTGTGTGAAGTCACAGAAGAGAGGTGTGTGAACTCAGAATGGAGGTGTGTGAAGTCACAGAACCGAGGTTTGTGATGTCATAGAAGGGAGGTGTGTGAAGTCATACAATGGATGTTTCTGAAGTAAGAATGAAGGTGTGTGAATTCATAGAATGGAGGTGTGTGAAGTAAAAATGGAGGTGAGTGAACTCATAGAATGGAGATGTGTGAACTCATAGAATGGAGGTGTGTGAAGTCCAAGAATGGAGGTGTGTGAAGTAAACAATGGAGTTGTGTGAAGTCACAGAATGGAGGTGTGTGAAGTCACATAATGGAAGTGTGTGATGTCAAAATGGAGGTGTGTGAGGTCACCGAATGTAGGTGTGTGAAGTCACAGAATGGAGGTGTGTGAACTCAGAATGTATGTGTCTGAAGTCACAGAATGGAGGTGTGTGAAGTCATAGAATAGAAGTGTGTGAAGTCATAGAATGGAGCTTTGTGAAATCAGAATGGAGGTTTGTGAAGTCACCGAATGGAGGTGTGTGAAGTCCAAGAATGGAGGTATGTGAAGTCAAACAATGGAGGTGTGTGAAGTCAGAGAATGGAGGTCTGTGAAGTCACATAATGGAAGTGTGTGATGTCAAAATGGATGTGTGTGCAGTCATAGAATGGAGGTGTGTGAAGTCACAAAATAGAGCTGTGTGAATTCACAGAATGGAGGTGTGTGACGTCACAATGGTAGTGTGTGAAGTCATAGAATGGAGGTGTGTGAAGTCACAGAATGGTGGTGTGTGAAGTCATACAATGGAGGTGTGTGAAGTCAGAATGGAGGTGTGTGAAGTCACAGAGTGAATGTTTCTGAAGTAAGAATGGAGGTGTGTGAAGTCATAGATGGAGGTGTGTGAAATGATAGAATGGAGTTTTGTGAAGTCACAAAATGGAGTTGTGTGAAGTCATAGAATGGAGGTATATGAAGTCAGAACGGAGGTGTTGAACTCATAGAATGGAGGTGTGTGAACTCACAATGGAGGTGTGTGAAGTCATACAACAGAGGTTTGTGAAGTCACAGAATGGAGGTGTGTCAACTCAGAATGGAGGTGTGTGAAGTCACAGAATGGAGGTATGTGAATTCATAGAATGGAAGTGTTTGAAGTCATAGATTGAAGGTGTGTGAAGTCATAGAATGTAGATGTGTGAAGTCATAAAATGGAGGAGTGTGAAGTCACCGAAGGGAGGTGTGTGAAGGCACATAATCGAGGTGTGTGAAGTCAAAATGGAGGTGTGTGACGTCATAAAATGGAGGTGTGTGAAGTCATAGAATGGAGGAGTGTGAAATCATAGAATGGAGTTTTGTGAAGTCACAGAATGGAGGTGTGTGAAGTCACAGAAAGGAGGTTTGTGAAGTCATAGAATGGAGGTATGTGAAGTCATAGAATGGAGGTGTGTGAAGTCATAGAATGGAGGTGTGTGAAGTAACAGAATTGAGGTGTTTGAAGTCATATATTGGAGGTGTGTGAAATCAAAATGGATGTTTGAATTCATACAATGGAGGTGTGTGAAATCAAAGAAAGGATGTTTGTGAAGTCATAGAATGGAGGTGTGTGAAGTCACAGAATGGAGGTGTGTGGAGTCACAGAATGGAGGTGTGTGAATTCAGAATGGAGGTGTGTGAAGTCACAGAATGGAGGTGTGTGAAGTCATAGAATGGAAGTGTGTGAAGTCATAGAATGGAGCATTTTGACGTCAGAATGGAGGTGTGTGAAGTCACAGAACCGAGGTTTGTGATGTCATAGAAGGGAGGTGTGTGAAGTCATACAATGGATGTTTCTGAAGTAAGAATGAAGGTGTGTGAAGTCATAGAATGGAGGTGTGTGAAGTCCAAATGGAGGTGTGTGAACTCGTAGATTGGAGATGTGTGAACTCATATAATGGAGGTGTGTGAAGTCATGGAATGGAGGTGTGTGAAGTCCAAGAATGGAGGTGTGTGAAGTAAACAATGGAGGTGTGTGAATTCACATAATGGAGGTATGTGAACTCAAAATGGAGGTGTGTGAAGTCACAGAATGGAGGTGTGTGAAGTCATAGAATGGAAGTGTGTGAAGTCATAGAATGGAGGTTTGTGAAGTCAGAATGGAGGTGTGTGAAGTCACCGAATGGAGGTGAGTGAACTCAGAATGGAGATGTGTGAAGTCACAGAATGCAGGTTTCTGAAGTCATAGAATGGAGGTGTGTGAAGTCAAAATGGTGGTGTGTGAACTCATAGAATGGAGGTGTGTGAACTCATAGAATGGAGGTATGTGAAGTCATGGAATGGAGGTGTGTGAAGTCAAAGAATAGAGGTGTGTGAAGTCAAACAATGGAGGTGTGTGAAATCACAGAATGGAGGTGCGTGAAGTCACAGAAGGGAAGTGTGTGAACTCAAATTGGAGGTGTGTGAAGTCATCGAATGGAGTTGTGTGAAGTCACGGAATGGAGGTGTGTGAAGTCACAGAATGGAGGTGTGTGAAGTCAGAATGGAGGTGTGCGAAGTCATAGAATGGAGGTGTGTGAAGTCAGAGAATGGAAGTGTGTGAAGTCGAAATGAAGGTGTGTGAAGTCACAGAATGGAGGTGTGTGAATTCAAAATGGAGGTGTGTGAAGTCAAAAATGTAGGTGGGTGAAGTCACAGAATGGAGGTGTGTGAAGTCATACAATGGAGATGTATGAAGTCACAGAATGGAGGTGTGTGAAGTCATAGAATGGAGGTTTGTGAAGTCAGAGGATCGAGGTGTGTGAAGTCATAGAACGGAGGTGTGTGAAGTCACAGAATGGAGGTGTGTGAAGTCATAGAATGGAAGTGTGTGAAGTCAGAGAATCTAGGTGTGTGAAGTCACAGAATGGAGGTGTGTGAAGTCACAGAATGGAGGTGTGTGAAGTCATAGAATGGAAGTGTGTGAAGTCATAGAATGGAGGTGTGTGAAGTCAGAATGGAGGTGTGTGAAGTCACAGAAGAGAGGTGTGTGAACTCAGAATGGAGGTGTGTGAAGTCACAGAACCGAGGTTTGTGATGTCATAGAAGGGAGGTGTGTGAAGTCATACAATGGATGTTTCTGAAGTAAGAATGAAGGTGTGTGAATTCATAGAATGGAGGTGTGTGAAGTAAAAATGGAGGTGAGTGAACTCATAGAATGGAGATGTGTGAACTCATAGAATGGAGGTGTGTGAAGTCCAAGAATGGAGGTGTGTGAAGTAAACAATGGAGTTGTGTGAAGTCACAGAATGGAGGTGTGTGAAGTCACATAATGGAAGTGTGTGATGTCAAAATGGAGGTGTGTGAGGTCACCGAATGTAGGTGTGTGAAGTCACAGAATGGAGGTGTGTGAACTCAGAATGTATGTGTCTGAAGTCACAGAATGGAGGTGTGTGAAGTCATAGAATAGAAGTGTGTGAAGTCATAGAATGGAGCTTTGTGAAATCAGAATGGAGGTTTGTGAAGTCACCGAATGGAGGTGTGTGAAGTCCAAGAATGGAGGTATGTGAAGTCAAACAATGGAGGTGTGTGAAGTCAGAGAATGGAGGTCTGTGAAGTCACATAATGGAAGTGTGTGATGTCAAAATGGATGTGTGTGCAGTCATAGAATGGAGGTGTGTGAAGTCACAAAATAGAGCTGTGTGAATTCACAGAATGGAGGTGTGTGACGTCACAATGGTAGTGTGTGAAGTCATAGAATGGAGGTGTGTGAAGTCACAGAATGGTGGTGTGTGAAGTCATACAATGGAGGTGTGTGAAGTCAGAATGGAGGTGTGTGAAGTCACAGAGTGAATGTTTCTGAAGTAAGAATGGAGGTGTGTGAAGTCATAGATGGAGGTGTGTGAAATGATAGAATGGAGTTTTGTGAAGTCACAAAATGGAGTTGTGTGAAGTCATAGAATGGAGGTATATGAAGTCAGAACGGAGGTGTTGAACTCATAGAATGGAGGTGTGTGAACTCACAATGGAGGTGTGTGAAGTCATACAACAGAGGTTTGTGAAGTCACAGAATGGAGGTGTGTCAACTCAGAATGGAGGTGTGTGAAGTCACAGAATGGAGGTATGTGAATTCATAGAATGGAAGTGTTTGAAGTCATAGATTGAAGGTGTGTGAAGTCATAGAATGTAGATGTGTGAAGTCATAAAATGGAGGAGTGTGAAGTCACCGAAGGGAGGTGTGTGAAGGCACATAATCGAGGTGTGTGAAGTCAAAATGGAGGTGTGTGACGTCATAAAATGGAGGTGTGTGAAGTCATAGAATGGAGGAGTGTGAAATCATAGAATGGAGTTTTGTGAAGTCACAGAATGGAGGTGTGTGAAGTCACAGAAAGGAGGTTTGTGAAGTCATAGAATGGAGGTATGTGAAGTCATAGAATGGAGGTGTGTGAAGTCATAGAATGGAGGTGTGTGAAGTAACAGAATTGAGGTGTTTGAAGTCATATATTGGAGGTGTGTGAAATCAAAATGGATGTTTGAATTCATACAATGGAGGTGTGTGAAATCAAAGAAAGGATGTTTGTGAAGTCATAGAATGGAGGTGTGTGAAGTCACAGAATGGAGGTGTGTGGAGTCACAGAATGGAGGTGTGTGAATTCAGAATGGAGGTGTGTGAAGTCACAGAATGGAGGTGTGTGAAGTCATAGAATGGAAGTGTGTGAAGTCATAGAATGGAGCATTTTGACGTCAGAATGGAGGTGTGTGAAGTCACAGAACCGAGGTTTGTGATGTCATAGAAGGGAGGTGTGTGAAGTCATACAATGGATGTTTCTGAAGTAAGAATGAAGGTGTGTGAAGTCATAGAATGGAGGTGTGTGAAGTCCAAATGGAGGTGTGTGAACTCGTAGATTGGAGATGTGTGAACTCATATAATGGAGGTGTGTGAAGTCATGGAATGGAGGTGTGTGAAGTCCAAGAATGGAGGTGTGTGAAGTAAACAATGGAGGTGTGTGAAGTCACATAATGGAGGTGTGTGAAGTCACATAATGGAAATGTGTGATGTCAAAATGGAGGTGTGTGAAGTCACCGAATGTAGGTGTGTGAAGTCACAGAATGGAGGTTTGTGAAGGCATAGAATGGAGGTGTGTGAAGTCAGAGAATGGAGGTGTGTGAAATCACAGAATGGAAGTGTGTGATGCCAAAATGGATGTGTGTGAAGTCATAGAATGGAGGTGTGTGAAGTCACAGAATGGAGGTGTGTGAATTCACAGAATGTAGGTGTGTGACCTCACAATGGTAGTGTGTGAAGTCATAGAACGGAGGTGTGGGAAGTCACAGAATGGTGGTGTGTGAAGTCATACAATGGTGGTGTGTGAAGTCAGAATGGAGGTGTGTGAAGTCACAGAATGGATGTTTCTGAATTAAGAATGGAGGTGTGTGAAGTCATAGATAGAGGTGTGTGAAATGATAGAATGGAGTTTTGTGAAGTGACAAAATGGAGCTGTGTGAAGTCAGAATGGAGGTTTGTGAAGTCATAGAATAGAGGTGTGTGAAGGCACAGAATGGAAGTGTGTGATGCCAAAATGGATGTGTGTGAAGTCATAGAATGGAGGTGTGTGAAGTCACAGAATGGAGGTGTGTGAATTCACATAATGGAGGTATGTGAACTCAAAATGGAGGTGTGTGAAGTCACAGAATGGAGGTGTGTGAAGTCATAGAATGGAAGTGTGTGAAGTCATAGAATGGAGGTTTGTGAAGTCAGAATGGATGTGTGTGAAGTCACCGAATGGAGGTGTGTGAACTCAGAATGGAGATGTGTGAAGTCACAGAATGGAGGTTTCTGAAGTCATAGAATGGAGGTGTGTGAAGTCAAAATGGTGGTGTGTGAACTCATAGAATGGAGGTGTGTGAACTCATAGAATGGAGATATGTGAAGTCATGGAATGGAGGTGTGTGAAGTCAAAGAATAGAGGTGTGTGAAGTCGAACAATGGAGGTGTGTGAAATCACAGAATGGAGGTGCGTGAAGTCACAGAAGGGAAGTGTGTGAAGTCAAATTGGAGGTGTGTGAAGTCATCGAATGGAGTTGTGTGAAGTCACGGAATGGAGGTGTGTGAAGTCACAGAATGGAGGTGTGTGAAGTCAGAATGGAGGTGTGCGAAGTCATAGAATGGAGGTGTGTGAAGTCACAGAATGGAAGTGTGTGAAGTCAAAATGGAGGTGTGTGAAGTCACAGAATGGAGGTGTGTGAATTCAAAATGGAGGAGTGTGAAGTCAAAAATATAGGTGGGTGAAGTCACAGAATGGAGGTGTGTGAAGTCACACAATGGAGGTGTATGAAGTCACAGAATGGAGGTGTGTGAAGTCATAGAATGGAGGTTTGTGAAGTCAGAGAATCGAGGTTTGTGAAGTCATAGAACGGAGGTGTGTGAAGTCACAGAATGGAGGTGTGTGAACTCAGAATGGAGGTGTGTGAAGTCACAGAATGGAGGTGTGTGAAGTCATAGAACGGAGGTGTGAGAAGTCACAGAATGGAGGTGTGTGAAGTCATAGAATGGAAGTGTGTGAAGTCAGAGAATCTAGGTGTGTGAAGTCACAGAATGGAGGTGTGTGAAGTCACAGAATGGAGGTGTGTGAAGTCATAGAATGGAATTGTGTGAAGTCATAGAATGGAGGTGTGTGAAGTCAGAATGGAGGTGTGTGAAGTCACAGAAGAGAGGTGTGTGAACTCAGAATGGAGGTGTGTGAAGTCACAGAACCGAGGTTTGTGATGTCATAGAAGGGAGGTGTGTGAAGTCATACAATGGATGTTTCTGAAGTAAGAATGAAGGTGTGTGAATTCATAGAATGGAGGTGTGTGAAGTAAAAATGGAGGTGAGTGAACTCATAGAATGGAGATGTGTGAACTCATAGAATGGAGGTGTGTGAAGTCATGGAATGGAGGTGTGTGAAGTCCAAGAATGGTGGTGTGTGAAGTAAACAATGGAGGTGTGTGAAGTCACAGAATGGAGGTGTGTGAGGTCACATAATGGAAGTGTGTGATGTCAAAATGGAGGTGTGTGAGGTCACCGAATGTAGGTGTGTGAAGTCACAGAATGGAGGTGTGTGAACTCAGAATGTATGTGTGTGAAGTCACCGAATGGAGGTGTGTGAAGTCATAGAATTGAAGTGTGTGAAGTCATAGAATGGAGCTTTGTGAAATCAGAATGGAGGTTTGTGAAGTCACCGAATGGAGGTGTGTGAAGTCCAAGAATGGAGGTATGTGAAGTCAAACAATGGAGGTGTGTGATGTCAGAGAATGGAGGTGTGTGAAGTCACATAATGGAAGTGTGTGATGTCAAAATGGATGTGTGTGCAGTCATAGAATGGAGGTGTGTGAAGTCACAAAATGGAGCTGTGTGAATTCACAGAATGGAGGTGTGTGACGTCACAATGGTAGTGTGTGAAGTCATAGAATGGAGGTGTGTGAAGTCACAGAATGGAGGTGTGTCAACTCAGAATGGAGGTGTGTGAAGTCACAGAATGGAGGTATGTGAATTCATAGAATGGAAGTGTTTGAAGTCATAGATTGAAGGTGTGTGAAGTCATAGAATGTAGATGTGTGAAGTCATAATATGGAGGAGTGTGAAGTTACCGAAGGGAGGTGTGTGAAGGCACATAATCGAGGTGTGTGAAGTCAAAATGGAGGTGTGTAACGTCATAAAATGGAGGTGTGTGAAGTCATAGAATGGAGGAGTGTGAAATCATAGAATGGAGTTTTGTGAAGTCACAGAATGGAGGTGTGTGAAGTCACAGAAAGGAGGTTTGTGAAGTCATAGAATGGAGGTATGTGAAGTCATAGAATGGAGGTGTGTGAAGTCATAGACTGGAGTTGTGTGAACTACAGAATGGACGGGTATGAAGTCATAGAATGGAGGTGTGTGAAGTAACAGAATTGAGGTGTTTGAAGTCATATATTGGATGTGTGTGAAATCAAAATGGATGTGTGAATTCATACAATGGAGGTGTGTGAAATCATAGAAAGGATGTTTGTGAAGTCATAGAATGGAGGTGTGTGAAGTCACAGAATGGAGGTGTGTGGAGTCACAGAATGGAGGTGTGTGAACTCAGAATGGAGGTGTGTGAAGTCACAGAATGGAGGTGTGTGAAGTCATAGAGTGGAAGTGTGTGAAGTCACAGAATGGAGCATTGTGACGTCAGAATGGAGGTGTGTGAAGTCACCGAATGGAGGTGTGTGAACTCAGAATGGAGATGTGTGAAGTCACAGAATGGACGTGTGTGAGGTCAAAGAATGGAGGTGAGTGAAGTCAAACAATGGAGGTGTGTGAAGTCAAACAATGGAGGTGTGTGAAGTCACAGAATGGAAGTGCGTGAAGTCAAAATGGAGGTGTGTGAAGTCACAGATTGGAGGTGTGTGAAGTCACAGAATAGAGGTGTGTGAAGTCAAAATGGTGGTGTGTGAAGTCACAAACGTAGGTGGGTGAAGTCACAGAATGGAGGTTTGTGAAGTCATAGAATGGAGGTGTGTGAAGTCACAGAATGGAGGTGTGTGAAGTCATAGAAGGGAGGTGTGTGAAGTCAGAGAATCGAGGTGTGTGGGGTCATAGAACGGAGGTGTGTGAAGTCACAGAATGGAGTTGTGTGAAGTCACAGAATGGAGGTGTGTGAACTCAGAATAAAGGTGTGTGAAGTCATGGAATGTACGTGTGTGAGGTCAAAGAATGGAGATGAGTGAAGTCAAACAATGGAGGTGTGTGAAGTCACAGAATGGAGGTGTGTGAAGTCACAGAATGGAAGTGTGTGAAGTCAAAATGGAGGTGTGTGAAGTCACAGAACGGAGGTGTGTGAAGTAACAGAATGCAGGTGTGTGAATTCAGAATGGAGGTGTGTGAAGTCATAGAATGGAGGTGTGGGAATTCACAGAATGGAGGTGTGTGAAGTCAGAGAATGGAAGTGTGTGAAGTCAAAATGGAGGTGTGTAAAGTCAGAGAATGGAGGTGTGTGAAGTCACAGAATGGAGGTGTGTGAAGTCACAGAATGGAGGTGTGTGAACTCAGAATAGTGGTGTGTGAAGTCACAGAAGGGAGGTGTGTGAAGTCATAGAACGCAGGTGTGTGAAGTCACAGAATGGAGTTATGTGAAGTCATAGAATGGAGGTGTGTGAAGTCAGAGAATCTAGGTGTGTGAAGTCACAGAATGGAGGTGTGTGAAGTCACAGAATGGAGGTGTGTGAAGTCATAGAATGGAAGTGTGTGAAGTCGTAGAATGGAGGTGTGTGAAGTGAGAATGGAGGTGTGTGAAGTCACAGAATGGAGGTATGTGAACTCAGAATGGAGGTGTGTGAAGTCACAGAATGGAGGTTTGTGATGTCATAGAAGGGAGGTGTGTGAAGTCATAGAATGGATGTTTCTGAAGTAAGAATGAAGGTGTGTGAAGTCATAGAATGGAGGTGTGTGAAGTCCAAATGGAGTTGTGTGAACTCATAGAATGGAGATGTGTGAACTCATAGAATGGAGGTGTGTGAAGTCATGGAATGGAGGTGTGTGAAGTCCAAGAATGGAGGTGTGTGAAGTCAAACAATGGAGGTGTGTGAAGTCACAGAATGGAGGTGTGTGAAGTCACATAATGGAACTGTGTGAAGTCAAAATGGAGGTGTGTGAAGTCACAGAATGGAGGTGTGTGAAGTCATCGAATGTAGGTGTGTGAAATCACAGAATGGAGGTGTGTGAACTCAGAATGGAGGTGTGTGAAGTCACAGAATGGAGGTGTGTGAACTCATAGAATGGAGGTGTGTGAAGTCATAGGATGGTGGTTTGTGAAGTCAGAATGGAGGTGTGTGAAGTCACCGAATGGACGTGTGTGAGGTCAAAGAATGGAGGTGAGTGAAGTCAAACAATGGAGGTGTGTGAAGTCAAACAATGGAGGTGTGTGAAGTCACAGAATGGAAGTGTGTGAAGTCAAAATGGAGGTGTGTGAAGTCACAGATTGGAGGTGTGTGAAGTCACAGAATAGAGGTGTGTGAAGTCAAAATGGTGGTGTGTGAAGTCACAAACGTAGATGGGTGAAGTCACAGACTGGAGGTTTGTGAAGTCATAGAATGGAGGTGTGTGAAGTCACAGAATGGAGGTGTGTGAAGTCATAGAAGGGAGGTGTGTGAAGTCAGAGAATCGAGGTGTGTGGGGTCATAGAACGGAGGTGTGTGAAGTCACAGAATGGAGTTGTGTGAAGTCACAGAATGGAGGTGTGTGAACTCAGAATAGAGGTGTGTGAAGTCATGGAATGTACGTGTGTGAGGTCAAAGAATGGAGATGAGTGAAGTCAAACAATGGAGGTGTGTGAAGTCACAGAATGGAGGTGTGTGAAGTCACAGAATGGAAGTGTGTGAAGTCAAAATGGAGGTGTGTGAAGTCACAGAACGGAGGTGTGTGAAGTAACAGAATGCAGGTGTGTGAATTCAGAATGGAGGTGTGTGAAGTCATAGAATGGAGGTGTGGGAATTCACAGAATGGAGGTGTGTGAAGTCAGAGAATGGAAGTGTGTGAAGTCAAAATGGAGGTGTGTAAAGTCAGAGAATGGAGGTGTGTGAAGTCACAGAATGGAGGTGTGTGAAGTCACAGAATTTAGGTGTGTGAACTCAGAATAGTGGTGTGTGAAGTCACAGAAGGGAGGTGTGTGAAGTCATAGAACGCAGGTGTGTGAAGTCACAGAATGGAGTTATGTGAAGTCATAGAATGGAGGTGTGTGAAGTCAGAGAATCTAGGTGTGTGAAGTCACAGAATGGAGGTGTGTGAAGTCACAGAATGGAGGTGTGTGAAGTCATAGAATGGAAGTGTGTGAAGTCGTAGAATGGAGGTGTGTGAAGTGAGAATGGAGGTGTGTGAAGTCACAGAATGGAGGTATGTGAACTCAGAATGGAGGTGTGTGAAGTCACAGAATGGAGGTTTGTGATGTGATAGAAGGGAGGTGTGTGAAGTCATAGAATGGATGTTTCTGAAGTAAGAATGAAGGTGTGTGAAGTCATAGAATGGAGGTGTGTGAAGTCCAAATGGAGTTGTGTGAACTCATAGAATGGAGATGTGTGAACTCATAGAATGGAGGTGTGTGAAGTCATGGAATGGAGGTGTGTGAAGTCCAAGAATGGAGGTGTGTGAAGTCAAACAATGGAGGTGTGTGAAGTCACAGAATGGAGGTGTGTGAAGTCACATAATGGAACTGTGTGAAGTCAAAATGGAGGTGTGTGAAGTCAAAGGATGGAGGTGTGTGAAGTCATCGAATGTAGGTGTGTGAAATCACAGAATGGAGGTGTGTGAACTCAGAATGGAGGTGTGTGAAGTCACAGAATGGAGGTGTGTGAACTCATAGAATGGAGGTGTGTGAAGTCATAGGATGGTGGTTTGTGAAGTCAGAATGGAGGTGTGTGAAGTCACCGAATGGAGGTGTGTGAACTCAGAATCGAGATGTGTGAAGTCACAGAAGGGAGGTTTGTGAAGTCATAGAATGGAGGTGTGTGAAGTCACAGAAGAGAGGTGTGTGAACTCAGAATGGAGGTGTTGTGAAGTCACAGAACCGAGGTTTGTGATGTCATAGAAGGGAGGTGTGTGAAGTCATACAATGGATGTTTCTGAAGTAAGAATGAAGGTGTGTGAAGTCACAGAATGGAGGTGTGTTCAGTCCAAATGGAGGTGTGCGAACTCATAGAATGGAGATGTGTGAACTCATAGAATGGAGGTGTGAGAAGTCACAGAATGGAGGTGTGTGAAGTCATAGAATGGAAGTGTGTGAAGTCAGAGAATCTAGGTGTGTGAAGTCACAGAATGGAGGTGTGTGAAGTCACAGAATGGAGGTGTGTGAAGTCATAGAATGGAAGTGTGTGAAGTCCTAGAATGGAGGTGTGTGAAGTCAGAATGGAGGTGTGTGAAGTCACAGAACCGAGGTTTGTGATGTCATAGAAGGGAGGTGTGTGAAGTCATACAATGGATGTTTCTGAAGTAAGAATGAAGGTGTGTGAAGTCATAGAATGGAGGTGTGTGAAGTTAAACTGGAGATGTGTGAACTCATAGAATGGAGATGTGTGAACTCATAGAATGGAGGTGTGTGAAGTCATGGAATGGAGGTGTGTGAAGTCCAAGAATGGAGGTGTGTGAAGTAAACAATGGAGGTGTGTGAAGTCACAGAATGGAGGTGTGTGAAGTCACATAATGGAAGTGTGTGATGTCAAAATGGAGGTGTGTGAGGTCACCGAATGTAGGTGTGTGAAGTCACAGAATGGAGGTGAGTGAACTCAGAATGTATGTGTGTGAAGTCACAGAATGGAGGTGTGTGAAGTCATAGAATTGAAGTGTGTGAAGTCATAGAATGGAGCTTTGTGAAATCAGAATGGAGGTTTGTGAAGTCACCGAATGGAGGTGTGTGAAGTCCAAGAATGGAGGTATGTGAAGTCAAACAATGGAGGTGTGTGAAGTCAGAGAATGGAGGTGTGTGAAGTCACAGAATGGAAGTGTGTGATGTCAAAATGGATGTGTGTGCAGTCATAGAATGGAGGTGTGTGAAGTCACAAAATGGAGCTGTGTGAATTCACAGAATGGAGGTGTGTGAAGTCATACAATGGAGGTGTGTGAAGTCAGAATGGAGGTTTGTGAAGTCACAGAATGAATGTTTCTGAAGTAAGAATGGAGGTGTGTGAAGTCATAGATGGAGGTGTGTGAAATGATAGAAAGGAGATTTGTGAAGTCACAAAATGGAGTTGTGTGAAGTCAGAATGGAGGTGTGTGAAGTCATAGAATGGAGGTGTATGAAGTCATAGATTGAAGGTGTGTGAAGTCATAGAATGTAGATGTGTGAAGTCATAAAATGGAGGAGTGTGAAGTCACCGAAGGGAGGTGTGTGAAGGCACATAATCGAGGTGTGTGAAGTCAAAATGGAGGTGTGTGGCGTCATAAAATGGAGGTGTGTGACGTCATAGAATGGAGGAGGGTGAAATCATAGAATGGAGTTTTGTGAAGTCACAGAATGGAGGTGTGTGAAGTCACAGAAAGGAGGTTTGTGAAGTCATAGAATGGAGGTATGTGAAGTCATAGAATGGAGGTGTGTGAAGTCATAGACTGGAGTTGTGTGAACTACAGAATGGACGGGTATGAAGTCATAGAATGGAGGTGTGTGAAGTAACAGAATTGAGGTGTTTGAAGTCATATATTGGAGGTGTGTGAAATCAAAATGGATGTGTGAAGTCATACAATGGAGGTGTGTGAAATCATAGAAAGGATGTTTGTGAAGTCATAGAATGGAGGTGTGTGAAGTCACAGAATGGAGGTGTGTGGAGTCACAGAATGGAGGTGTGTGAACTCAGAATGGAGGTGTGTGAAGTCACAGAATGGAGGTGTGTGAAGTCATAGAATGGAAGTGTGTGAAGTCATAGAATGGAGCATTGTGACGTCAGAATGGAGGTGTGTGAAGTCACCGAATGGAGGTGTGTGAACTCAGAATGGAGATGTGTGAAGTCACAGAATGGACGTGTGTGAGGTCAACGAATGGAGGTGAGTGAAGTCAAACAATGGAGGTGTGTGAAGTCAAACAATGGAGGTGTGTGAAGTCACAGAATGGAAGTGTGTGAAGTCAAAATGGAGGTGTGTGAAGTCACAGAATGGAGGTGTGTGAAGTCACAAAATAGAGGTGTGTGAAGTCAAAATGGTGATGTGTGAAGTCACAAACCTAGGTGGGTGAAGTCACAGAATGGAGGTGTGTGAAATCATAGAATGGAGGTGTGTGAAGTCACAGAATGGAGGTGTGTGAAGTCATAGAAGGGAGGTGTGTGAAGTCAGAGAATCGAGGTGTGTGGGGTCATAGAACGGAGGTGTGTGAAGTCACAGAGTGGAGGTGTGTGAACTCAGAATAGAGGTGTGTGAAGTCATGGAATGTACGTGTGTGAGGTCAAAGAATGGAGATGAGTGAAGTCAAACAATGGAGGTGTGTGAAGTCACAGAATGGAGGTGTGTGAAGTCACAGAATGGAAGTGTGTGAAGTCAAAATGGAGGTGTGTGAAGTCACAGAACGGAGGTGTGTGAAGTCACAAAATGCAGGTGTGTGAATTCAGAATGGAGGTGTGTGAAGTCATAGAATGGAGGTGTGGGAATTCACAGAATGGAGGTGTGTGAAGTCACAGAATGGAAGTGTGTGAAGTCAAAATGGAGGTGTGTGAAGTCACAGAATGGAGGTGTGTGAAGTCACAGAATGGAGGTGGTGAAGTCAAAATGGTAGTGTGTGAAGTCACCAATGTAGGTGGGTGAAGTCACAGAATGGAGGTGTGTGAAGTCAGAGAATGGAGGTGTGTGAAGTCACAGAATGGAGGTGTGTGAAGTCACAGAATGGAGGTGTGTGAACTCAGAATAGTGGTGTGTGAAGTCACAGAATGGAGGTGTGTGAAGTCATAGAACGCAGGTGTGTGAAGTCACAGAATGGAGTTATGTGAAGTCATAGAATGGAGGTGTGTGAAGTCACAGAATGGAGGTGTGTGAAGTCATAGAATGGAAGTGGGTGAAGTCGTAGTTTGAAGGTGTGTGAAGTGAGAATGGAGGTGTGTGAATTCACAGAATGGAGGTATTTGAACTCAGAATGGAGGTGTGTGAAGTCACAGAATGGAGGTTTGTGATGTCATAGAAGGGAGATGTGTGAAGTCATAGAATGGATTTTTCTGAAGTAAGAATGAAGGTGTGTGAAGTCATAGAATGGAGGTGTGTGAAGTTAAAAGGGAGTTGTGTGAACTCATAGAATGGAGATGTGTGAACTCATAGAATGGAGGTGTGTGATGTCATGGAATGGAGGTGTGTGAAGTCCAAGAATGGAGGTGTGTGAAGTCAAACAATGGAGGTGTGTGAAGTCACAGAATGGAGGTGTGTGAAGTCACATAATGGAAGTGTGTGAAGTCAAAATGGAGGTGTGTGAAGTCACAGAATGGAGGTATGTGAAGTCACAGAATGTAGGTGTGTGAAGTCACAGAATGGAGGTGTGTGAACTCAGAATGGAGGTGTGTGAAGTCACAGAATGGAGGTGTGTGAACTCATAGAATGGAGGTGTGTGAAGTCATAGAATGGTTGTTTGTGAAGTCAGAATGGAGGTGTGTGAAGTCACCGAATGGAGGTGTGTGAACTCAGAATGGAGATGTGTGAAGTCACAGAAGGGAGGTTTGTGAAGTCATAGAATGGAGGTGTGTGATGTCATATAATGAAGGTGTGTGAAGTCAAAATGGTGATGTGTGAACTCATAGAATGGAGTTGTGTGAACTCATAGAATGGAGGTATGTGAAGAAATGGAATGGAGGTGCGTGAAGTCAAAGAATAGAGGTGTGTGAAGTCAAACAATGGAGGTGTGTGAAGTCACAGAATGGAGGTGTGTAAAGTCACAGAAGGGAAGCGTGTGAAGTCAAAATGGAGGTGTGTGAAGTCACAGAATGGAGGTGTGTTTAGTCACAGAATGGAGGTGTGTGACGTCAAAATGGTAGTGTGTGAAGTCACAAATGGAGGTGGGTGAAGTCACAGAGTGGAGGTGTGTATAGTCATAGAATGGAGGTGTGTGAGGTCACAGAATGGAGATGTGTGAAGTCATAGAATGGAGGTGTGTGAAATCAGAGAATCGAGGTGTGTGAGGTCATAGAATGGAGGTGTGTGAAGTCACAGAATATAGGTGTGTGAAGTCACAGAATGGAGGGGTGTGAAGTTTAGAATGGAGGTGTGTGAAGTCAGAGAATCGAGGTGTGTGAAGTCACGGAATGGAGCTGTGTAAAGTCACAGAATTGAGGTGTGTGAAGTAACAGAATGGAGGTGTGTGAAGTCATAGAATGGAGGTGTTTGAAGTCAGATTGGAGGTGTGTGAAGTCACAGAATGGAGGTGTGTCAACTCAGAATGGAGGTGTGTGAAGTCACAATGGAGGTGTGTGAAGTTACGGAATGGAGTTGTGTGAAGTCACAGAATGGAGGTGTGCGAAGTCATAGAATGGAAGTGTGTGATGTCAAAATGGAGGTGTGTGAACTGATAGAATAGAGATGTGTGACTCATAGAATGGAGGTGTGTGATGTCATGGAATGGAGGTGTGTGAAATCCAAGAAAGGAGGAGTGTGAAGTCAAACAATGGAGGTGTGTGAAGTCACAGAATGGAGGTGTGTGAAGTCACAGAATGGAAGTGTGTGATGTCAAAATGGAGGTGTGTGAAGTCACAGAATGGAGGTATGTGAAGTCACCGAATGTAGGTGTGTGAAGTCACAGAACGGAGGTGTTTGAAGTCAAAGAATGGAGGTGTGTGAAGTCATCGAATGGAGTTGTGTGAAGTCACGGAATGGAGGTGTGTGAATTCACAGAATGGAGGTGTGTGAAGTCAGAATGGAGGTGTGCGAAGTCATAGAATGGAGGTGTGTGAAGTCAGAGAATGGAAGTGTGTGAAGTCAAAATGGAGGTGTGTGAAGTCACAGAATGGAGGTGTGTGAAGTCACAGAATGGAGGTGTGTGAATTCAAAATGGTGGTGTGTGAAGTCACAAATGTAGGTGGGTGAAATCACAGAATGGAGGTGTGTGAAGTCATAGAATTGAGGTGTGTGAAGTCACCGAATGGAGGTGTGTGAAGTTATAGAATGGAGGTTTGTGAAGTCAAAGAATCGAGGTGTGTGAAGTCATAGAACGGAGGTATGTGAAGTCAAAATGGAGGTGTGTGAAGTCACAGAATGGAGGTGTGTGAAGTCACAGAATGGAGGTGTGTGAAGTCATAGAATGGAGGTTTGTGAAGTCAGAGAATCAAGGTGTGTGAAGTCATAGAACGGAGGTGTGTGAATTCACAGAATGGAGGTGTGTGAAGTCACAGAATGGAGGTGTGTGAACTCAAATGGAGGTGTGTTAAGTCACAGAATGGAGGTTTGTGAAGTTATAGAACGGAGGTGTGTAAAGTCATAGAATGGAGGTTTGTGAAGTCATAGAATGGAGGTGTGTGAAGTCAGAGAATCTAGGTGTGTGAAGGCACAGAATGGAGGTGTGTGAAGTCACAGAATGGAGGTGTGTGAAGTCATAGAATGGAAGTGTGTGAAGTCATAGAATGTAGGTGTGTGAAGTAAGAATGGAGGTGTGTGAAGTCACAGAATGCAGGTGTGTGAACTCAGAATGGAGGTGTGTGAAGTCACAGAATGGAGGATTGTTATGTCATAGAAGGGAGGTGTGTGAAGTCATAGAATGGATGTTTCTGAAGTAAGAATGAAGGTGTGTGAAGTCATAGAATGGAGGTGTGTAAAGTCCAATTGGAGGTGTGTGAACTCATAGAATGGAGATGTGTGAACTCATAGAATAGAGGTGTGTGAAGTCATAGAATGGAGGTGTGTGAAGTCACATAATGGAAGTGTGTGATGTCAAAATGGAAGTGTGTGAAGTCACAGAATGGAGGTGTGTGAAGTCACATAATGGAAGTGTGTGATGTCAAAATGGAGGTGTGTGAAGTCACAGAATGGAGGTGTGTGAAGTCACCGAATGTCGGTGTGTGAAGTCACAGAATGGAGGTGTGTGAACTCAGAATGTAGGTGTGTGAAGTCACAGAATGGAGGTGTGTGAAGTTATAGAATGGAAGTGTGTGAAGTCATAGATTGGAACTTTGTGAAATCAGAATGGAGGTGTGTGAAGTCACCGAATGGAAGTGTGTGAAGTCCAAGAATGGAGGTATGTGAAGAGAAACAATGGAGGTGTGTGAAGTCATAGAATGGAGGTGTGTGAAGTCACAGAATGGAAGTGTGTGTTGCCAAAATTGATGTGTGTGAAGTCATAGAATGGAGGTGTGTGAAGTCACAGAATGGAGGTGTGTGAAGTCACAGAATGGAGGTGTGTGAACTCAGAATGGATGTGTGTGAAGTCACAGAATGGAGGTGTGTGAAGTCATAGAATGGAAGTTGGTGAAGTCATAGAATGGAGGTTTGTGAAGTCAGAATGGAGGTGTGTGAAGTCACCGAATGGAGGTGTGTGAACTCAGAATGGAGATGTGTGAAGTCACAAAATGGAGGTTTGTGAAGGCATAGAATGGAGGTGTGTGAAGTCATAGAATGGAGGTGTGTGAAGTCAAAATGGTGGTGTGTGAACTCATAGAATGGAGGTGTGTGAACTCACAGAATGGATGTGTGTGAAGTCATGGAATGGAGGTGTGTGAAGTCAAAGAATAGAGGTGTGTGAAGTCAAACAATGGAGGTGTGTGAAGTCACAGAATGGAGGTGTGTGAAGTCACGGAATGGAGCTGTGTGAAGTCACAGAATTGAGGTGTGTGAAGTCACAGAATGGAGGTGTGTGAAGTCATAGAATGGAGGTGTTTGAAGTCAGATTGGAGGTGTGTGAAGTCACAGAATGGAGGTGTGTCAACTCAGAATGGAGGTGTATGAAGTCACAATGGAGGTGTGTGAAGTTACAGAATGGAGTTGTGTGAAGTCACAGAATGGAGGTTTGTTATGTCATAGAAGGGAGGTGTGTGAAGTCATAGAATGGATGTTTCTGAAGTAAGAATGAAGGTGTGTGAAGTCATAGAATGGAGGTGTGTAAAGTCCAATTGGAGGTGTGTGAACTCATAGAATGGAGATGTGTGAACTCATAGAATGGAGGTGTATGAAGTCATGGAATGGAGGTGTGTGAAGTCACATAATGGAAGTGTGTGATGTCAAAATGGAGGTGTGTGAAGTCACAGAATGGAGGTGTGTGAAGTCACATAATGGAAGTGTGTGATGTCAAAATGGAGGTGTGTGAAGTCACAGAATTGAGGTGTGTGAAGTCACCGAATGTAGGTGTGTGAAGTCACAGAATGGAGGTGTGTGAACTCAGAATGTAGGTGTGTGAAGTCACAGAATGGAGGTGTGTGAAGTTATAGAATGGAAGTGTGTGAAGTCATAGATTGGAACTTTGTGAAATCAGAATGGAGGTGTGTGAAGTCACCGAATGGAAGTGTGTGAAGTCCAAGAATGGAGGTATGCGAAGAGAAACAATGGAGGTGTGTGAAGTCATAGAATGGAGGTGTGTGAAGTCACAGAATGGAAGTGTGTGTTGCCAAAATGGATGTGTGTGAAGTCATAGAATGGAGGTGTGTGAAGTCACAGAATGGAGGTGTGTGAAGTCACAGAATGGAGGTGTGTGAACTCAGAATGGATGTGTGTGAAGTCACAGAATGGAGGTGTGTGAAGTCATAGAATGGAAGTTGGTGAAGTCATAGAATGGAGGTTTGTGAAGTCAGAATGGAGGTGTGTGAAGTCACCGAATGGAGGTGTGTGAACTCAGAATGGAGATGTGTGAAGTGACAAAATGGAGGTTTGTGAAGGCATAGAATGGAGGTGTGTGAAGTCATAGAATGGAGGTGTGTGAAGTCAAAATGGTAGTGTGTGAACTCATAGAATGGAGGTGTGTGAACTCACAGAATGGATGTGTGTGAAGTCATGGAATGGAGGTGTGTGAAGTCAAAGAATAGAGGTGTGTGAAGTCAAACAATGGAGGTGTGTGAAGTCACAGAATGGAGGTGTGTGAAGTCACAGAAGGGAAGTGTGTGAAGTCAAAATGGAGGTGTGTGAAGTCACAGAATGGAGGTTTGTGAAGTCAAAATGGTAGTGTGTGAGGTCACAAATGGAGGTGGGTGAAGTCACAATATGGAGGTGTGTGAAGTCATAGAATGGAGGTGTGTGAAGTCACAGAATGGAGGTGTGTGAAGTCATAGAATGGAGTTGTGTGAAGTCACAGAATGGAGGTGTGTGAAGTCACAGAATGGAGGTGTGTGAACTCAGAATAGTGGTGTGTGAAGTCACAGAATGGAGGTGTGTGAAGTCATAGAACGCAGGTGTGTGAAGTCACAGAATGGAGTTATGTGAAGTCATAGAATGGAGGTGTGTGAAGTCAGAGAATCTAGGTGTGTGAAGTCACAGAATGGAGGTGTGTGAAGTCACAGAATATAGGTGTGTGAAGTCACAGAATGGAGGGGTGTGAAGTTTAGAATGGAGGTGTGTGAAGTCAGAGAATCGAGGTGTGAGAAGTCACGGAATGGAGCTGTGTGAAGTCACAGAATTGAGGTGTGTGAAGTCACAGAATGGAGGTGTGTGAAGTCATAGAATGGAGGTGTTTGAAGTCAGATTGGAGGTGTGTGAAGTCACAGAATGGAGGTGTGTCAACTCAGAATGGAGGTGTGTGAAGTCACAGTGGAGGTGTGTGAAGTTACAGAATGGAGTTGTGTGAAGTCACAGAATGGAGGTGTGCGAAGTCATAGAATGGAAGTGTGTGATGTCAAAATGGAGGTGTGTGAACTGATAGAATAGAGATGTGTGACTCATAGAATGCAGGTGCGTGATGTCATGGAATGGAGGTGTGTGAAATCCAAGAAAGGAGGAGTGTGAAGTCAAACAATGGAGGTGTGTGAAGTCACAGAATGGAGGTGTGTAAAGTCACAGAATGGAAGTGTGTGATGTCAAAATGGAGGTGTGTGAAGTCACAGAATGGAGGTATGTGAAGTCACCGAATGTAGGTGTGTGAAGTCACAGAACGGAGGTGTTTGAAGTCAAAGAATGGAGGTGTGTGAAGTCATCGAATGGAGTTGTGTGAAGTCACGGAATGGAGGTGTGTGAATTCACAGAATGGAGGTGTGTGAAGTCAGAATGGAGGTGTGCGAAGTCATAGAATGGAGGTGTGTGAAGTCAGAGAATGGAAGTGTGTGAAGTCAAAATGGAGGTGTGTGAAGTCACAGAATGGAGGTGTGTGAAGTCACAGAATGGAGGTGTGTGAATTCAAAATGGTGGTGTGTGAAGTCACAAATGTAGGTGGGTGAAGTCACAGAATGGAGGTGTGTGAAGTCATAGAATTGAGGTGTGTGAAGTCACCGAATGGAGGTGTGTGAAGTTATAGAATGGAGGTTTGTGAAGTCAGAGAATCGAGGTGTGTGAAGTCATAGAACAGAGGTGTGTGAAGTCACAGAATGGAGGTGTGTGAAGTCACAGAAGGGAGGTGTGTGAACTCAGAATGGAGGTGTCTGAAGTCACAGAATGGAGGTTTGTGAAGTCATAGAACGGAGGTGTGTGAAGTCACAGAATGGAGGTGTGTGAAGTCATAGAATGGAGGTGTGTGAAGTCAGAGAATCTAGGTGTGTGAAGTCACAGAATGGAGGTGTGTTAAGTCACAGAATGGAGGTGTGTGAAATCATAGAATGGAAGTGTGTGAAGTCATAGAATGGAGGTGTGTGAATTCAGAATGGAGGTGAGTGAAGTCAGAGAATGGACGTGTGTGAACTCAGAATGGAGGTGTGTGAAGTCACAGAACCGAGGTTTGTGATGCCATAGAAGGGAGGTGTGTGAAGTCATAGAATGGATGTTTCTGAAGTAAGAATGAAGGTTTGTGAAGTCATAGAATGGAGGTGTGTGAAGTCCAAATGGAGGTGTGTGAACTCATAGAATGGAGGTGTTTGAAGTCATGGAATGGAGGTGTGTGAAGTCCAAGAATGGAGTTGTGTGAAGTCATCGAATGGAGTTGTGTGAAGTCACGGAATGGAGGTGTGTGAATTCACAGAATGGAGGTGTGTGAAGTCAGAATGGAGGTGTGCGAAGTCATAGAATGGAGGTGTGTGAAGTCAGAGAATGGAAGTGTGTGAAGTCAAAATGGAGGTGTGTGAAGTCACAGAATGGAGGTGTGTGAAGTCACAGAATGGAGGTGTGTGAATTCAAAATGGTGGTGTGTGAAGTCACAAATGTAGGTGGGTGAAGTCACAGAATGGAGGTGTGTGAAGTCATAGAATTGAGGTGTGTGAAGTCACCGAATGGAGGTGTGTGAAGTTATAGAATGGAGGTTTGTGAAGTCAGAGAATCGAGGTGTGTGAAGTCATAGAACGGAGGTGTGTGAAGTCACAGAATGGAGGTGTGTGAAGTCACAGAAGGGAGGTGTGTGAACTCAGAATGGAGGTGTCTGAAGTCACAGAACCGAGGTTTGTGATGCCATAGAAGGGAGGTGTGTGAAGTCATAGAATGGATGTTTCTGAAGTAAGAATGAAGGTTTGTGAAGTCATAGAATGGAGGTGTGTGAAGTCACAGAATGGAGGTGTGTGAAGTCATAGAATGGAGGTGTGTGAAGTCAAAATGGTGGTGTGTGAACTCATAGAATGGAGGTGTGTGAACTCACAGAATGGATGTGTGTGAAGTCATGGAATGGAGGTGTGTGAAGTCAAAGAATAGAGGTGTGTGAAGTCAAACAATGGAGGTGTGTGAAGTCACAGAATGGAGGTGTGTGAAGTCACAGAAGGGAAGTGTGTGAAGTCAAAATGGAGGTGTGTGAAGTCACAGAATGGAGGATTGTTATGTCATAGAAGGGAGGTGTGTGAAGTCATAGAATGGATGTTTCTGAAGTAAGAATGAAGGTGTGTGAAGTCATAGAATGGAGGTGTGTAAAGTCCAATTGGAGGTGTGTGATCTCATAGAATGGAGATGTGTGAACTCATAGAATAGAGGTGTGTGAAGTCATGGAATGGAGGTGTGTGAAGTCACATAATGGAAGTGTGTGATGTCAAAATGGAGGTGTGTGAAGTCACAGAATGGAGGTGTGTGAAGTCACATAATGGAAGTGTGTGATGTCAAAATGGAGGTGTGTGAAGTCACAGAATGGAAGTGTGTGATGTCAAAATGGAGGTGTGTGAAGTCACAGAATGGAGGTGTGTGAAGTCACCGAATGTAGGTGTGTGAAGTCACAGAATGGAGGTGTGTGAACTCAGAATGTAGGTGTGTGAAGTCACAGAATGGAGGTGTGTGAAGTTATAGAATGGAAGTGTGTGAAGTCATAGATTGGAACTTTGTGAAATCAGAATGGAGTTGTGTGAAGTCACCGAATGGAAGTGTGTGAAGTCACAGAATGGAGGTGTGTGAAGTCACATAATGGAAGTGTGTGATGTCACAATTGAGGTGTGTGAAGTCACAGAATGGATGTGTGTGAAGTCACCGAATGTAGGTGTGTGAAGTCACTGATTGGAGGTGTGTGAACTCAGAATGTAGTTGTGTGAAGTCACCGAATGGAGGTGTGTGAACTCAGAATGTAGGTGTGTGAAGTCACAGAATGGAGGTTTGTGAAGTCAGAAAATGGAGGTGTGTGAAGTCATAGAATGGAGGTGTGTGAAGTAAAAATGGTGGTGTGTGAACTCATAGAATAGAGGTGTGTGCACTCATAGAATGAAGGTATGTGAAGTCATGGAATGGAGGTGTGTGAAGTCAAAGAATAGAGGTGTGTGAAGTCAAAATGGAGGTGTATGAAGTCATCGAATAGAGTTGTATGAAGTCACGGAATGGAGGTGTGTGAAGTCACAGAATGGAGATGTGTGAAGTCAGAATGGAGGTGTGCGAAGTCATGGAATGGAGGTGTGTGAAGTCAGAGAATGGAAGTGTGTGAAGTCAAAATGGAGGTGTGTGAAGTCACAGAATGGAGGTGTGTGAAGTCACAGAATGGAGGTGTGTGAAGTCATAGAATGGAGGTTTGAGAAGTCAGAGAATCAAGGTGTGTGAAGTCATAGAACGGAGGTGTGTGAATTCACAGAATGGAGGTGTGTGAAGTCACAGAATGGAGGTGTGTGAATTCAAATGGAGGTGTGTTAAGTCACAGAATGGAGGTTTGTGAAGTTATAGAACGGAGGTGTGTAAAGTCACAGAATGGAGGTGTGTGAAGTCATAGAATGGAGGTGTGTGAAGTCGGAGAATCTAGGTGTGTGAAGTCACAGAATGGAGGTGTGTGAAGTCACAGAATGGAGGTGTGTGAAGACATAGAATGGAAGTGTGTGAAGTCATAGAATGTAGGTGTGTGAAGTAAGAATGGAGGTGTGTGAAGTCACAGAATGTAGGTGTGTGAACTCAGAATGGAGGTGTGTGAAGTCACAGAATGGAGGATTGTTATGTCATAAAAGGGAGGTGTGTGAAGTCATAGAATGGATGTTTCTGAAGTAAGAATGAAGGTGTGTGAAGTCATAGAATAGAGGTGTGTAAAGTCCAATTGGAGGTGTGTGAACTCATAGAATGGAGATGTGTGAACTCATAGAATGGAGGTGTGTGAAGTCATGGAATGGAGGTGTGAGAAGTCACATAATGGAAGTGTGTTTTGTCAAAATACAGGTGTGTGAAGTCACAGAATGGAGGTGTGTGAAGTCACATAATGGAAGTGTGTGATGTCAAAATGGAGGTATGTGAAGTCACAGAATGGAGGTGTGTGAAGTCACTGAATGTAGGTGTGTGAAGTCACAGAATGGAGGTGTGTGAACTCAGAATGTAGGTGTGTGAAGTCACAGAATGGAGGTGTGTGAAGTTATAGAATGGAAGTGTGTGAAGTCATAGATTGGAACTTTGTGAAATCAGAATGGAGGTGTGTGAAGTCACCGAATGGAAGTGTGTGAAGTCCAAGAATGGAGGTATGTGAAGACAAACAATGGAGGTGTGTGAAGTCATAGAATGGAGGTGTGTGAACTCAGAATGGATGTGTGTGAAGTCACAGAATGGAGGTGTGTGAAGTCATAGAATGGAAGTTTGTGAAGTCATAGAATGGAGGTTTGTGAAGTCAGAATGGAGGTGTGTGAAGTCACCGAATGGAGGTGTGTGAACTCAGAATGGAGATGTGTGAAGTCACAAAATGGAGGTTTGTGAAGGCATAGAATGGAGGTGTGTGAAGTCATAGAATGGAGGTGTGTGAAGTCAAAATGGTGGTGTGTGAACTCATAGAATGGAGGTGTGTGAACTCACAGAATGGATGTGTGTAAAGTCATGGAATGGAGGTGTGTGAAGTCAAAGAATAGAGGTGTGTGAAGTCAAACAATGGAGGTGTGTGAAGTCACAGAATGGAGGTGTGTGAAGTCACAGAAGGGAAGTGTGTGAAGTCAAAATGGAGGTGTGTGAAGTCACAGAATGGAGGTTTGTGAAGTCAAAATGGTAGTGTGTGAGGTCACAAATGGAGGTGGGTGAAGTCACAATATGGAGGTGTGTGAAGTCATAGAATGGAGGTGTGTGAAGTCACAGAATGGAGGTGTGTGAAGTCATAGAATGGAGGTGTGTGAAGTCACAGAATGGAGGTGTATGAAGTCACAGAATGGAGGTGTGTGAACTCAGAATGGTGGTGTGTGAAGTCACAGAATGGAGGTGTGTGAAGTCATAGAACGCAGGTGTGTGAAGTCACAGAATGGAGTTATGTGAAGTCATAGAATGGAGGTGTGTGAAGTCAGAGAATCTAGGTGTGTGAAGTCACAGAATGGAGGTGCGTGAAGTCACAGAATATAGGTGTGTGAAGTCACAGAATGGAGGGGTGTGAAGTTTAGAATGGAGGTGTGTGAAGTCAGAGAATCGAGGTGTGTGAAGTCACGGAATGGAGCTGTGTGAAGTCACAGAATTGAGGTGTGTGAAGTCACAGAATGGAGGTGTGTGAAGTCATAGAATGGAGGTGTTTGAAGTCAGATTGGAGGTGTGTGAAGTCACAGAATGGAGGTGTGTCAACTCAGAATGGAGGTGTGTGAAGTCACAATGGAGGTGTGTGAAGTTACAGAATGGAGTTGTGTGAAGTCACAGAATGGAGGTGTGCGAAGTCATAGAATGGAAGTGTGTGATGTCAAAATGGAGGTGTGTGAACTGATAGAATAGAGATGTGTGACTCATAGAATGCAGGTGCGTGATGTCATGGAATGGAGGTGTGTGAAATCCAAGAAAGGAGGAGTGTGAAGTCAAACAATGGAGGTGTGTGAAGTCACAGAATGGAGGTGTGTAAAGTCACAGAATGGAAGTGTGTGATGTCAAAATGGAGGTGTGTGAAGTCACAGAATGGAGGTATGTGAAGTCACCGAATGTAGGTGTGTGAAGTCACAGAACGGAGGTGTTTGAAGTCAAAGAATGGAGGTGTGTGAAGTCATCGAATGGAGTTGTGTGAAGTCACGGAATGGAGGTGTGTGAATTCACAGAATGGAGGTGTGTGAAGTCAGAATGGAGGTGTGCGAAGTCATAGAATGGAGGTGTGTGAAGTCAGAGAATGGAAGTGTGTGAAGTCAAAATGGAGGTGTGTGAAGTCACAGAATGGAGGTGTGTGAAGTCATAGAATGGAGGTGTGTGAATTCAAAATGGTGGTGTGTGAAGTCACAAATGTAGGTGGGTGAAGTCACAGAATGGAGGTGTGTGAAGTCATAGAATTGAGGTGTGTGAAGTCACCGAATGGAGGTGTGTGAAGTTATAGAATGGAGGTTTGTGAAGTCAGAGAATCGAGGTGTGTGAAGTCATAGAACAGAGGTGTGTGAAGTCACAGAATGGAGGTGTGTGAAGTCACAGAAGGGAGGTGTGTGAACTCAGAATGGAGGTGTCTGAAGTCACAGAATGGAGGTTTGTGAAGTCATAGAACGGAGGTGTGTGAAGTCACAGAATGGAGGTGTGTGAAGTCATAGAATGGAGGTGTGTGAAGTCAGAGAATCTAGGTGTGTGAAGTCACAGAATGGAGGTGTGTTAAGTCACAGAATGGAGGTGTGTGAAATCATAGAATGGAAGTGTGTGAAGTCATAGAATGGAGGTGTGTGAATTCAGAATGGAGGTGAGTGAAGTCAGAGAATGGACGTGTGTGAACTCAGAATGGAGGTGTGTGAAGTCACAGAACCGAGGTTTGTGATGCCATAGAAGGGAGGTGTGTGAAGTCATAGAATGGATGTTTCTGAAGTAAGAATGAAGGTTTGTGAAGTCATAGAATGGAGGTGTGTGAAGTCCAAATGGAGGTGTGTGAACTCATAGAATGGAGGTGTTTGAAGTCATGGAATGGAGGTGTGTGAAGTCCAAGAATGGAGTTGTGTGAAGTCATCGAATGGAGTTGTGTGAAGTCACGGAATGGAGGTGTGTGAATTCACAGAATGGAGGTGTGTGAAGTCAGAATGGAGGTGTGCGAAGTCATAGAATGGAGGTGTGTGAAGTCAGAGAATGGAAGTGTGTGAAGTCAAAATGGAGGTGTGTGAAGTCACAGAATGGAGGTGTGTAAAGTCACAGAATGGAGGTGTGTGAATTCAAAATGGTGGTGTGTGAAGTCACAAATGTAGGTGGGTGAAGTCACAGAATGGAGGTGTGTGAAGTCATAGAATTGAGGTGTGTGAAGTCACCGAATGGAGGTGTGTGAAGTTATAGAATGGAGGTTTGTGAAGTCAGAGAATCGAGGTGTGTGAAGTCATAGAACGGAGGTGTGTGAAGTCACAGAATGGAGGTGTGTGAAGTCACAGAAGGGAGGTGTGTGAACTCAGAATGGAGGTGTCTGAAGTCACAGAACCGAGGTTTGTGATGCCATAGAAGGGAGGTGTGTGAAGTCATAGAATGGATGTTTCTGAAGTAAGAATGAAGGTTTGTGAAGTCATAGAATGGAGGTGTGTGAAGTCACAGAATGGAGGTGTGTGAAGTCATAGAATGGAGGTGTGTGAAGTCAAAATGGTGGTGTGTGAACTCATAGAATGGAGGTGTGTGAACTCACAGAATGGATGTGTGTGAAGTCATGGAATGGAGGTGTGTGAAGTCAAAGAATAGAGGTGTGTGAAGTCAAACAATGGAGGTGTGTGAAGTCACAGAATGGAGGTGTGTGAAGTCACAGAAGGGAAGTGTGTGAAGTCAAAATGGAGGTGTGTGAAGTCACAGAATGGAGGATTGTTATGTCATAGAAGGGAGGTGTGTGAAGTCATAGAATGGATGTTTCTGAAGTAAGAATGAAGGTGTGTGAAGTCATAGAATGGAGGTGTGTAAAGTCCAATTGGAGGTGTGTGATCTCATAGAATGGAGATGTGTGAACTCATAGAATAGAGGTGTGTGAAGTCATGGAATGGAGGTGTGTGAAGTCACATAATGGAAGTGTGTGATGTCAAAATGGAGGTGTGTGAAGTCACAGAATGGAGGTGTGTGAAGTCACATAATGGAAGTGTGTGATGTCAAAATGGAGGTGTGTGAAGTCACAGAATGGAAGTGTGTGATGTCAAAATGGAGGTGTGTGAAGTCACAGAATGGAGGTGTGTGAAGTCACCGAATGTAGGTGTGTGAAGTCACAGAATGGAGGTGTGTGAACTCAGAATGTAGGTGTGTGAAGTCACAGAATGGAGGTGTGTGAAGTTATAGAATGGAAGTGTGTGAAGTCATAGATTGGAACTTTGTGAAATCAGAATGGAGTTGTGTGAAGTCACCGAATGGAAGTGTGTGAAGTCACAGAATGGAGGTGTGTGAAGTCACATAATGGAAGTGTGTGATGTCACAATTGAGGTGTGTGAAGTCACAGAATGGATGTGTGTGAAGTCACCGAATGTAGGTGTGTGAAGTCACTGATTGGAGGTGTGTGAACTCAGAATGTAGTTGTGTGAAGTCACCGAATGGAGGTGTGTGAACTCAGAATGTAGGTGTGTGAAGTCACAGAATGGAGGTTTGTGAAGTCAGAAAATGGAGGTGTGTGAAGTCATAGAATGGAGGTGTGTGAAGTAAAAATGGTGGTGTGTGAACTCATAGAATAGAGGTGTGTGCACTCATAGAATGAAGGTATGTGAAGTCATGGAATGGAGGTGTGTGAAGTCAAAGAATAGAGGTGTGTGAAGTCAAAATGGAGGTGTATGAAGTCATCGAATAGAGTTGTATGAAGTCACGGAATGGAGGTGTGTGAAGTCACAGAATGGAGATGTGTGAAGTCAGAATGGAGGTGTGCGAAGTCATGGAATGGAGGTGTGTGAAGTCAGAGAATGGAAGTGTGTGAAGTCAAAATGGAGGTGTGTGAAGTCACAGAATGGAGGTGTGTGAAGTCACAGAATGGAGGTGTGTGAAGTCATAGAATGGAGGTTTGAGAAGTCAGAGAATCAAGGTGTGTGAAGTCATAGAACGGAGGTGTGTGAATTCACAGAATGGAGGTGTGTGAAGTCACAGAATGGAGGTGTGTGAATTCAAATGGAGGTGTGTTAAGTCACAGAATGGAGGTTTGTGAAGTTATAGAACGGAGGTGTGTAAAGTCACAGAATGGAGGTGTGTGAAGTCATAGAATGGAGGTGTGTGAAGTCGGAGAATCTAGGTGTGTGAAGTCACAGAATGGAGGTGTGTGAAGTCACAGAATGGAGGTGTGTGAAGACATAGAATGGAAGTGTGTGAAGTCATAGAATGTAGGTGTGTGAAGTAAGAATGGAGGTGTGTGAAGTCACAGAATGTAGGTGTGTGAACTCAGAATGGAGGTGTGTGAAGTCACAGAATGGAGGATTGTTATGTCATAAAAGGGAGGTGTGTGAAGTCATAGAATGGATGTTTCTGAAGTAAGAATGAAGGTGTGTGAAGTCATAGAATAGAGGTGTGTAAAGTCCAATTGGAGGTGTGTGAACTCATAGAATGGAGATGTGTGAACTCATAGAATGGAGGTGTGTGAAGTCATGGAATGGAGGTGTGAGAAGTCACATAATGGAAGTGTGTTTTGTCAAAATACAGGTGTGTGAAGTCACAGAATGGAGGTGTGTGAAGTCACATAATGGAAGTGTGTGATGTCAAAATGGAGGTATGTGAAGTCACAGAATGGAGGTGTGTGAAGTCACTGAATGTAGGTGTGTGAAGTCACAGAATGGAGGTGTGTGAACTCAGAATGTAGGTGTGTGAAGTCACAGAATGGAGGTGTGTGAAGTTATAGAATGGAAGTGTGTGAAGTCATAGATTGGAACTTTGTGAAATCAGAATGGAGGTGTGTGAAGTCACCGAATGGAAGTGTGTGAAGTCCAAGAATGGAGGTATGTGAAGACAAACAATGGAGGTGTGTGAAGTCATAGAATGGAGGTGTGTGAACTCAGAATGGATGTGTGTGAAGTCACAGAATGGAGGTGTGTGAAGTCATAGAATGGAAGTTTGTGAAGTCATAGAATGGAGGTTTGTGAAGTCAGAATGGAGGTGTGTGAAGTCACCGAATGGAGGTGTGTGAACTCAGAATGGAGATGTGTGAAGTCACAAAATGGAGGTTTGTGAAGGCATAGAATGGAGGTGTGTGAAGTCATAGAATGGAGGTGTGTGAAGTCAAAATGGTGGTGTGTGAACTCATAGAATGGAGGTGTGTGAACTCACAGAATGGATGTGTGTAAAGTCATGGAATGGAGGTGTGTGAAGTCAAAGAATAGAGGTGTGTGAAGTCAAACAATGGAGGTGTGTGAAGTCACAGAATGGAGGTGTGTGAAGTCACAGAAGGGAAGTGTGTGAAGTCAAAATGGAGGTGTGTGAAGTCACAGAATGGAGGTTTGTGAAGTCAAAATGGTAGTGTGTGAGGTCACAAATGGAGGTGGGTGAAGTCACAATATGGAGGTGTGTGAAGTCATAGAATGGAGGTGTGTGAAGTCACAGAATGGAGGTGTGTGAAGTCATAGAATGGAGGTGTGTGAAGTCACAGAATGGAGGTGTATGAAGTCACAGAATGGAGGTGTGTGAACTCAGAATGGTGGTGTGTGAAGTCACAGAATGGAGGTGTGTGAAGTCATAGAACGCAGGTGTGTGAAGTCACAGAATGGAGTTATGTGAAGTCATAGAATGGAGGTGTGTGAAGTCAGAGAATCTAGGTGTGTGAAGTCACAGAATGGAGGTGCGTGAAGTCACAGAATATAGGTGTGTGAAGTCACAGAATGGAGGGGTGTGAAGTTTAGAATGGAGGTGTGTGAAGTCAGAGAATCGAGGTGTGTGAAGTCACGGAATGGAGCTGTGTGAAGTCACAGAATTGAGGTGTGTGAAGTCACAGAATGGAGGTGTGTGAAGTCATAGAATGGAGGTGTTTGAAGTCAGATTGGAGGTGTGTGAAGTCACAGAATGGAGGTGTGTCAACTCAGAATGGAGGTGTGTGAAGTCACAATGGAGGTGTGTGAAGTTACAGAATGGAGTTGTGTGAAGTCACAGAATGGAGGTGTGCGAAGTCATAGAATGGAAGTGTGTGATGTCAAAATGGAGGTGTGTGAACTGATAGAATAGAGATGTGTGACTCATAGAATGCAGGTGCGTGATGTCATGGAATGGAGGTGTGTGAAATCCAAGAAAGGAGGAGTGTGAAGTCAAACAATGGAGGTGTGTGAAGTCACAGAATGGAGGTGTGTAAAGTCACAGAATGGAAGTGTGTGATGTCAAAATGGAGGTGTGTGAAGTCACAGAATGGAGGTATGTGAAGTCACCGAATGTAGGTGTGTGAAGTCACAGAACGGAGGTGTTTGAAGTCAAAGAATGGAGGTGTGTGAAGTCATCGAATGGAGTTGTGTGAAGTCACGGAATGGAGGTGTGTGAATTCACAGAATGGAGGTGTGTGAAGTCAGAATGGAGGTGTGCGAAGTCATAGAATGGAGGTGTGTGAAGTCAGAGAATGGAAGTGTGTGAAGTCAAAATGGAGGTGTGTGAAGTCACAGAATGGAGGTGTGTGAAGTCATAGAATGGAGGTGTGTGAAGTCGGAGAATCTAGGTGTGTGAAGTCACAGAATGGAGGTGTGTGAAGTCACAGAATGGAGGTGTGTGAAGTCAGAATGGAGGTGTGCGAAGTCATAGAATGGAGGTGTGTGAAGTCAGAGAATGGAAGTGTGTGAAGTCAAAATGGAGGTGTGTAAAGTCACAGAATGGAGGTGTGTGAAGTCATAGAATGGAGGTGTGTGAAGTCGGAGAATCTAGGTGTGTGAAGTCACAGAATGGAGGTGTGTGAAGTCACAGAATGGAGGTGTGTGAAGACATAGAATGGAAGTGTGTGAAGTCATAGAATGTAGGTGTGTGAAGTAAGAATGGAGGTGTGTGAAGTCACAGAATGCAGGTGTGTGAACTCAGAATGGAGGTGTGTGAAGTCACAGAATGGAGGATTGTTATGTCATAAAAGGGAGGTGTGTGAAGTCATAGAATGGATGTTTCTGAAGTAAGAATGAAGGTGTGTGAAGTCATAGAATAGAGGTGTGTAAAGTCCAATTGGAGGTGTGTGAACTCATAGAATGGAGATGTGTGAACTCATAGAATGGAGGTGTGTGAAGTCATGGAATGGAGGTGTGAGAAGTCACATAATGGAAGTGTGTGATGTCAAAATACAGGTGTGTGAAGTCACAGAATGGAGGTGTGTGAAGTCACATAATGGAAGTGTGTGATGTCAAAATGGAGGTATGTGAAGTCACAGAATGGAGGTGTGTGAAGTCACTGAATGTAGGTGTGTGAAGTCACAGAATGGAGGTGTGTGAACTCAGAATGTAGGTGTGTGAAGTCACAGAATGGAGGTGTGTGAAGTTATAGAATGGAAGTGTGTGAAGTCATAGATTGGAACTTTGTGAAATCAGAATGGAGGTGTGTGAAGTCACCGAATGGAAGTGTGTGAAGTCCAAGAATGGAGGTATGTGAAGACAAACAATGGAGGTGTGTGAAGTCATAGAATGGAGGTGTGTGAACTCAGAATGGATGTGTGTGAAGTCACAGAATGGAGGTGTGTGAAGTCATAGAATGGAAGTTTGTCAAGTCATAGAATGGAGGTTTGTGAAGTCAGAATGGAGGTGTGTGAAGTCACCGAATGGAGGTGTGTGAACTCAGAATGGAGATGTGTGAAGTCACAAAATGGAGGTTTGTGAAGGCATAGAATGGAGGTGTGTGAAGTCATAGAATGGAGGTGTGTGAAGTCAAAATGGTGGTGTGTGAACTCATAGAATGGAGGTGTGTGAACTCACAGAATGGATGTGTGTAAAGTCATGGAATGGAGGTGTGTGAAGTCAAAGAATAGAGGTGTGTGAAGTCAAACAATGGAGGTGTGTGAAGTCACAGAATGGAGGTGTGTGAAGTCACAGAAGGGAAGTGTGTGAAGTCAAAATGGAGGTGTGTGAAGTCACAGAATGGAGGTTTGTGAAGTCAAAATGGTAGTGTGTGAGGTCACAAATGGAGGTGGGTGAAGTCACAATATGGAGGTGTGTGAAGTCATAGAATGGAGGTGTGTGAAGTCACAGAATGGAGGTGTGTGAAGTCATAGAATGGAGGTGTGTGAAGTCACAGAATGGAGGTGTATGAAGTCACAGAATGGAGGTGTGTGAACTCAGAATGGTGGTGTGTGAAGTCACAGAATGGAGGTGTGTGAAGTCATAGAACGCAGGTGTGTGAAGTCACAGAATGGAGTTATGTGAAGTCATAGAATGGAGGTGTGTGAAGTCAGAGAATCTAGGTGTGTGAAGTCACAGAATGGAGGTGTGTGAAGTCACAGAATATAGGTGTGTGAAGTCACAGAATGGAGGGGTGTGAAGTTTAGAATGGAGGTGTGTGAAGTCAGAGAATCGAGGTGTGTGAAGTCACGGAATGGAGCTGTGTGAAGTCACAGAATTGAGGTGTGTGAAGTCACAGAATGGAGGTGTGTGAAGTCATAGAATGGAGGTGTTTGAAGTCAGATTGGAGGTGTGTGAAGTCACAGAATGGAGGTGTGTCAACTCAGAATGGAGGTGTGTGAAGTCACAATGGAGGTGTGTGAAGTTACAGAATGGAGTTGTGTGAAGTCACAGAATGGAGGTGTGCGAAGTCATAGAATGGAAGTGTGTGATGTCAAAATGGAGGTGTGTGAACTGATAGAATAGAGATGTGTGACTCATAGAATGCAGGTGCGTGATGTCATGGAATGGAGGTGTGTGAAATCCAAGAAAGGAGGAGTGTGAAGTCAAACAATGGAGGTGTGTGAAGTCACAGAATGGAGGTGTGTAAAGTCACAGAATGGAAGTGTGTGATGTCAAAATGGAGGTGTGTGAAGTCACAGAATGGAGGTATGTGAAGTCACCGAATGTAGGTGTGTGAAGTCACAGAACGGAGGTGTTTGAAGTCAAAGAATGGAGGTGTGTGAAGTCATCGAATGGAGTTGTGTGAAGTCACGGAATGGAGGTGTGTGAATTCACAGAATGGAGGTGTGTGAAGTCAGAATGGAGGTGTGCGAAGTCATAGAATGGAGGTGTGTGAAGTCAGAGAATGGAAGTGTGTGAAGTCAAAATGGAGGTGTGTGAAGTCACAGAATGGAGGTGTGTGAAGTCACAGAATGGAGGTGTGTGAATTCAAAATGGTGGTGTGTGAAGTCACAAATGTAGGTGGGTGAAGTCACAGAATGGAGGTGTGTGAAGTCATAGAATTGAGGTGTGTGAAGTCACCGAATGGAGGTGTGTGAAGTTATAGAATGGAGGTTTGTGAAGTCAGAGAATCGAGGTGTGTGAAGTCATAGAACGGAGGTGTGTGAAGTCACAGAATGGAGGTGTGTGAAGTCACAGAAGGGAGGTGTGTGAACTCAGAATGGAGGTGTCTGAAGTCACAGAATGGAGGTTTGTGAAGTCATAGAACGGAGGTGTGTGAAGTCACAGAATGGATGTGTGTGAAGTCATAGAATGGAGGTGTGTGAAGTCAGAGAATCTAGGTGTGTGAAGTCACAGAATGGAGGTGTGTTAAGTCACAGAATGGAGGTGTGTGAAATCATAGAATGGAAGTGTGTGAAGTCATAGAATGGAGGTGTGTGAATTCAGAATGGAGGTGAGTGAAGTCAGAGAATGGACGTGTGTGAACTCAGAATGGAGGTGTGTGAAGTCACAGAACCGAGGTTTGTGATGCCATAGAAGGGAGGTGTGTGAAGTCATAGAATGGATGTTTCTGAAGTAAGAATGAAGGTTTGTGAAGTCATAGAATGGAGGTGTGTGAAGTCCAAATGGAGGTGTGTGAACTCATAGAATGGAGGTGTTTGAAGTCATGGAATGGAGGTGTGTGAAGTCCAAGAATGGAGTTGTGTGAAGTCATCGAATGGAGTTGTGTGAAGTCACGGAATGGAGGTGTGTGAATTCACAGAATGGAGGTGTGTGAAGTCAGAATGGAGGTGTGCGAAGTCATAGAATGGAGGTGTGTGAAGTCAGAGAATGGAAGTGTGTGAAGTCAAAATGGAGGTGTGTGAAGTCACAGAATGGAGGTGTGTGAAGTCACAGAATGGAGGTGTGTGAATTCAAAATGGTGGTGTGTGAAGTCACAAATGTAGGTGGGTGAAGTCACAGAATGGAGGTGTGTGAAGTCATAGAATTGAGGTGTGTGAAGTCACCGAATGGAGGTGTGTGAAGTTATAGAATGGAGGTTTGTGAAGTCAGAGAATCGAGGTGTGTGAAGTCATAGAACGGAGGTGTGTGAAGTCACAGAATGGAGGTGTGTGAAGTCATAGAATGGAGGTGTGTGAAGTCACAGAATGGAGGTGTGTGAAGTCACAGAATGGAGGTGTGTGAACTCAGAATGGTGGTGTGTGAAGTCACAGAATGGAGGTGTGTGAAGTCATAGAACGCAGGTGTGTGAAGTCACAGAATGGAGTTATGTGAAGTCATAGAATGGAGGTGTGTGAAGTCAGAGAATCTAGGTGTGTGAAGTCACAGAATGGAGGTGTGTGAAGTCACAGAATATAGGTGTGTGAAGTCACAGAATGGAGGGGTGTGAAGTTTAGAATGGAGGTGTGTGAAGTCAGAGAATCGAGGTGTGTGAAGTCACGGAATGGAGCTGTGTGAAGTCACAGAATTGAGGTGTGTGAAGTCACAGAATGGAGGTGTGTGAAGTCATAGAATGGAGGTGTTTGAAGTCAGATTGGAGGTGTGTGAAGTCACAGAATGGAGGTGTGTCAACTCAGAATGGAGGTGTGTGAAGTCACAATGGAGGTGTGTGAAGTTACAGAATGGAGTTGTGTGAAGTCACAGAATGGAGGTGTGCGAAGTCATAGAATGGAAGTGTGTGATGTCAAAATGGAGGTGTGTGAACTGATAGAATAGAGATGTGTGACTCATAGAATGCAGGTGCGTGATGTCATGGAATGGAGGTGTGTGAAATCCAAGAAAGGAGGAGTGTGAAGTCAAACAATGGAGGTGTGTGAAGTCACAGAATGGAGGTGTGTAAAGTCACAGAATGGAAGTGTGTGATGTCAAAATGGAGGTGTGTGAAGTCACAGAATGGAGGTATGTGAAGTCACCGAATGTAGGTGTGTGAAGTCACAGAACGGAGGTGTTTGAAGTCAAAGAATGGAGGTGTGTGAAGTCATCGAATGGAGTTGTGTGAAGTCACGGAATGGAGGTGTGTGAATTCACAGAATGGAGGTGTGTGAAGTCAGAATGGAGGTGTGCGAAGTCATAGAATGGAGGTGTGTGAAGTCAGAGAATGGAAGTGTGTGAAGTCAAAATGGAGGTGTGTGAAGTCACAGAATGGAGGTGTGTGAAGTCACAGAATGGAGGTGTGTGAATTCAAAATGGTGGTGTGTGAAGTCACAAATGTAGGTGGGTGAAGTCACAGAATGGAGGTGTGTGAAGTCATAGAATTGAGGTGTGTGAAGTCACCGAATGGAGGTGTGTGAAGTTATAGAATGGAGGTTTGTGAAGTCAGAGAATCGAGGTGTGTGAAGTCATAGAACGGAGGTGTGTGAAGTCACAGAATGGAGGTGTGTGAAGTCACAGAAGGGAGGTGTGTGAACTCAGAATGGAGGTGTCTGAAGTCACAGAATGGAGGTTTGTGAAGTCATAGAACGGAGGTGTGTGAAGTCACAGAATGGATGTGTGTGAAGTCATAGAATGGAGGTGTGTGAAGTCAGAGAATCTAGGTGTGTGAAGTCACAGAATGGAGGTGTGTTAAGTCACAGAATGGAGGTGTGTGAAATCATAGAATGCAAGTGTGTGAAGTCATAGAATGGAGGTGTGTGAATTCAGAATGGAGGTGAGTGAAGTCAGAGAATGGACGTGTGTGAACTCAGAATGGAGGTGTGTGAAGTCACAGAACCGAGGTTTGTGATGCCATAGAAGGGAGGTGTGTGAAGTCATAGAATGGATGTTTCTGAAGTAAGAATGAAGGTTTGTGAAGTCATAGAATGGAGGTGTGTGAAGTCCAAATGGAGGTGTGTGAACTCATAGAATGGAGGTGTTTGAAGTCATGGAATGGAGGTGTGTGAAGTCCAAGAATGGAGTTGTGTGAAGTCATCGAATGGAGTTGTGTGAAGTCACGGAATGGAGGTGTGTGAATTCACAGAATGGAGGTGTGTGAAGTCAGAATGGAGGTGTGCGAAGTCATAGAATGGAGGTGTGTGAAGTCAGAGAATGGAAGTGTGTGAAGTCAAAATGGAGGTGTGTGAAGTCACAGAATGGAGGTGTGTGAAGTCACAGAATGGAGGTGTGTGAATTCAAAATGGTGGTGTGTGAAGTCACAAATGTAGGTGGGTGAAGTCACAGAATGGAGGTGTGTGAAGTCATAGAATTGAGGTGTGTGAAGTCACCGAATGGAGGTGTGTGAAGTTATAGAATGGAGGTTTGTGAAGTCAGAGAATCGAGGTGTGTGAAGTCATAGAACGGAGGTGTGTGAAGTCACAGAATGGAGGTGTGTGAAGTCATAGAATGGAGGTGTGTGAAGTCACAGAATGGAGGTGTGTGAAGTCACAGAATGGAGGTGTGTGAACTCAGAATGGTGGTGTGTGAAGTCACAGAATGGAGGTGTGTGAAGTCATAGAACGCAGGTGTGTGAAGTCACAGAATGGAGTTATGTGAAGTCATAGAATGGAGGTGTGTGAAGTCAGAGAATCTAGGTGTGTGAAGTCACAGAATGGAGGTGTGTGAAGTCACAGAATATAGGTGTGTGAAGTCACAGAATGGAGGGGTGTGAAGTTTAGAATGGAGGTGTGTGAAGTCAGAGAATCGAGGTGTGTGAAGTCACGGAATGGAGCTGTGTGAAGTCACAGAATTGAGGTGTGTGAAGTCACAGAATGGAGGTGTGTGAAGTCATAGAATGGAGGTGTTTGAAGTCAGATTGGAGGTGTGTGAAGTCACAGAATGGAGGTGTGTCAACTCAGAATGGAGGTGTGTGAAGTCACAATGGAGGTGTGTGAAGTTACAGAATGGAGTTGTGTGAAGTCACAGAATGGAGGTGTGCGAAGTCATAGAATGGAAGTGTGTGATGTCAAAATGGAGGTGTGTGAACTGATAGAATAGAGATGTGTGACTCATAGAATGCAGGTGCGTGATGTCATGGAATGGAGGTGTGTGAAATCCAAGAAAGGAGGAGTGTGAAGTCAAACAATGGAGGTGTGTGAAGTCACAGAATGGAGGTGTGTAAAGTCACAGAATGGAAGTGTGTGATGTCAAAATGGAGGTGTGTGAAGTCACAGAATGGAGGTATGTGAAGTCACCGAATGTAGGTGTGTGAAGTCACAGAACGGAGGTGTTTGAAGTCAAAGAATGGAGGTGTGTGAAGTCATCGAATGGAGTTGTGTGAAGTCACGGAATGGAGGTGTGTGAATTCACAGAATGGAGGTGTGTGAAGTCAGAATGGAGGTGTGCGAAGTCATAGAATGGAGGTGTGTGAAGTCAGAGAATGGAAGTGTGTGAAGTCAAAATGGAGGTGTGTGAAGTCACAGAATGGAGGTGTGTGAAGTCACAGAATGGAGGTGTGTGAATTCAAAATGGTGGTGTGTGAAGTCACAAATGTAGGTGGGTGAAGTCACAGAATGGAGGTGTGTGAAGTCATAGAATTGAGGTGTGTGAAGTCACCGAATGGAGGTGTGTGAAGTTATAGAATGGAGGTTTGTGAAGTCAGAGAATCGAGGTGTGTGAAGTCATAGAACGGAGGTGTGTGAAGTCACAGAATGGAGGTGTGTGAAGTCACAGAAGGGAGGTGTGTGAACTCAGAATGGAGGTGTCTGAAGTCACAGAATGGAGGTTTGTGAAGTCATAGAACGGAGGTGTGTGAAGTCACAGAATGGATGTGTGTGAAGTCATAGAATGGAGGTGTGTGAAGTCAGAGAATCTAGGTGTGTGAAGTCACAGAATGGAGGTGTGTTAAGTCACAGAATGGAGGTGTGTGAAATCATAGAATGGAAGTGTGTGAAGTCATAGAATGGAGGTGTGTGAATTCAGAATGGAGGTGAGTGAAGTCAGAGAATGGACGTGTGTGAACTCAGAATGGAGGTGTGTGAAGTCACAGAACCGAGGTTTGTGATGCCATAGAAGGGAGGTGTGTGAAGTCATAGAATGGATGTTTCTGAAGTAAGAATGAAGGTTTGTGAAGTCATAGAATGGAGGTGTGTGAAGTCCAAATGGAGGTGTGTGAACTCATAGAATGGAGGTGTTTGAAGTCATGGAATGGAGGTGTGTGAAGTCCAAGAATGGAGTTGTGTGAAGTCATCGAATGGAGTTGTGTGAAGTCACGGAATGGAGGTGTGTGAATTCACAGAATGGAGGTGTGTGAAGTCAGAATGGAGGTGTGCGAAGTCATAGAATGGAGGTGTGTGAAGTCAGAGAATGGAAGTGTGTGAAGTCAAAATGGAGGTGTGTGAAGTCACAGAATGGAGGTGTGTGAAGTCACAGAATGGAGGTGTGTGAATTCAAAATGGTGGTGTGTGAAGTCACAAATGTAGGTGGGTGAAGTCACAGAATGGAGGTGTGTGAAGTCATAGAATTGAGGTGTGTGAAGTCACCGAATGGAGGTGTGTGAAGTTATAGAATGGAGGTTTGTGAAGTCAGAGAATCGAGGTGTGTGAAGTCATAGAATGGAGGTGTGTGAAGTCACAGAATGGAGGTGTGTGAAGTCACAGAAGGGAGGTGTGTGAACTCAGAATGGAGGTGTCTGAAGTCACAGAACCGAGGTTTGTGATGCCATAGAAGGGAGGTGTGTGAAGTCATAGAATGGATGTTTCTGAAGTAAGAATGAAGGTTTGTGAAGTCATAGAATGGAGGTGTGTGAAGTCACAGAATGGAGGTGTGTGAAGTCATAGAATGGAGGTGTGTGAAGTCAAAATAGTGGTGTGTGAACTCATAGAATGGAGGTGTGTGAACTCACAGAATGGATGTGTGTGAAGTCATGGAATGGAGGTGTGTGAAGTCAAAGAATAGAGGTGTGTGAAGTCAAACAATGGAGGTGTGTGAAGTCACAGAATGGAGGTGTGTGAAGTCACAGAAGGGAAGTGTGTGAAGTCAAAATGGAGGTGTGTGAAGTCACAGAATGGAGGATTGTTATGTCATAGAAGGGAGGTGTGTGAAGTCATAGAATGGATGTTTCTGAAGTAAGAATGAAGGTGTGTGAAGTCATAGAATGGAGGTGTGTAAAGTCCAATTGGAGGTGTGTGATCTCATAGAATGGAGATGTGTGAACTCATAGAATAGAGGTGTGTGAAGTCATGGAATGGAGGTGTGTGAAGTCACATAATGGAAGTGTGTGATGTCAAAATGGAGGTGTGTGAAGTCACAGAATGGAGGTGTGTGAAGTCACATAATGGAAGTGTGTGATGTCAAAATGGAGGTGTGTGAAGTCACAGAATGGAAGTG